>CAJHNH020002369.1:177500-182500 GCA_905116865.2 Candidula unifasciata | reverse complement strand
TCACAAGCACTAGTCAGATCATTTTGGTGGTGTTAGTGTTGTTCAGCAACACTATTTTCTCTTTGCCAATAGAATCATTGTTATTTATAAAAATCTAAAATGTTTCCATATTCCAAATATTCTACATCAACATCAGTCTCTAAATCGCTTAAATTTGCACGTCTAAAAACAGTCATCATGTAGAAATTAGCCCTTGTAACAGAATTTTAGCCAAAAATTATGTGAATTGAAATAAAGTGTACACACGCACAAACATGAGCAGAAAACGGTCAGATTCCGTGCATCAAACCTAGATTTATATATATCCGTGTGATCTGGTTATAAATAATGAGAGACAATGTTTACTCCAATGCCTGCCACAATAGGTAAAATATAACAAGCAACATTTTGGGGGAAATCCCAGCATCACATGGGTTTTCTAGATTTCTCCCTTCCTCTCTTTAAATTTTAGTAAATATTCGACGTATTCGTTTTTTGTTCTTTTTTTAATAGCAATCACATTATTGTAACAGGGCTATAACATGACCATTAGCCCAGTTGTTTTTCCAGCAGCCGCCTAAATGGCGTCTTCTCTCTTTCGCCTTCTTCAACATCTAAAAGGCTGTTCTTTAACAAAATGCGACCAAATAAGACACCTGTCACCATGGGGCGCGGTATTGGTTGGCTAAACCCACACAATATTATAGAAATAATGAGGAGCGTCACTTAGTCCCCGCCCACATAAATCAGTAGTGTTCGAAGGCAGGAGGGATTGGTGGGAGCAAAAAACGACGACATTTACGATATTCCAGCGTTAGTTGGCAGCTGATGGAACAAAGAGCTTGTCTGCTGATAGCCGTATCGGTGGCGACGTGTGCAGTCGAGTAGTTCACGAACACGTCTGAAAGCCAACAAGACAGCATAAATACTATTCAAGAGTTCTAGCAGAAACACTTGTCGTGGCACCGAATTATCCGTCCGTTAATGATTGTATGCAATGATTCCACTATTGAGTTTGCAAGGTTTGTTAGTCTTTCTTTCTCTCTCTTTCTCTCTACACACACATACACACACATGTACAAACACACGCACGCACGCACAAGCTCGCTGGCAGATCCGAAGGTTGTCGTTTCAAATCCGAAGGTTGTCGTTTCAAATCCGAGCGGAGCAAGAGTTTTTTGTTTTCTTTTACAATCTAACCCAAAATAGTGCCAATTAAAGTCACTGGCAGTAAAGTCACTCCAGACAATACTATAGATGCTCTGACTTTACCTTTAAAACATACACCAGCGTTATAAAGTTTATATTGTCAGTCCTAAGCTGGGTGACAAAATGTCCAGTACACTTGATGTGCCTCTTGTGTCTGGCGGTGCCGACCTTTACTTCCAAATTACATTCTTAGCAAGAAGTGATTCACAGTCTTAAAGGACGGAATGTAATTAAGTCGTTTTAAACTCACCTCTTTGCATGTAATGTGTTTGACATTAAAGGTAATAACTAAATACATGCAGTAAAGGATTTGGAATCCTAACGACAGTAAATGAGGTGCGACTACTTTTCTCTTTAATAGTAAATGCAGTTAAGACCTGCAAAATGAAACGACCAGCTGAGACACAAGCGAGACAGCAAAGATATGCCTTTTTGAGAATCTTTGAGAGGGGTGGGGCCTGTTTACTGCAAGCCGTGATTAGTAAGGCACCTAAAAATACCGTTTTAACTGCAGTGAAAAGGCGGGAAATGCAATGTTACGGACATGTAATAGGATCCAACATGCTCTCAAAAACAATAATACAACCCTAATAGAAGAAAGATGAGAGACAGGCCAAGAAAGACATAAACATAGAACTTGACAGACCTTAGACGTGCAACCATGAAGCATCTGACTGTCAGAGGTGGTGGGAGCTGATTAGAGCGTCAATAACAACTGGTGGCCCAGCGAAACAATTTGTTGGATGATGATGATGATTAGTGAGGGCAATCATGACAACATTCCGGACAGATCCATTGGTGCTCCGATCCCCTCCTCAATAGCTCAACAAGAGTAAGCGACAACTTGTGCCCTTGGTGAAATATTCATATCTGCTTTTTCCCGATTGTACCTTGACAAGGTTACTGAGTCCACTGAAATAAACAATATAAAAGTCGTCCCCTTGTGGAATGCAATTTTTCGTTATTTTGAAGTCCCACCCTGGCTGTTGCGGGGGCCCTAATATAACCTAACCGTTTAACGGGGTTTCCTGGACTTCTCCATTGGTGATTCTCATCCGCAAGGTGGAACTTTGTGTCACCGGGTGTTTATCGCTCTGTGTGATTTCCTGGTGGGGTAAAATTCTCACCGAGTCACCTTGCTGTCGTGATCTTCTTCGCGATATGCATCTCGCATGGCATTATTGACATCATTCATGTACAGTGTCACGTCGTAGTAACTGCCTTTGTCGGCCTGTTAATCTGCGCGCTAGTTGCCTTGAACACCCGCGCGGTCCAACACAAAGAAAACGGTTGGGCGAGTTTTTGTGATGTATTTAATGAGAGAATCCATTCTTGTCTGACGAAAACGGCCTGGATTTACTTGAACCTATTCACTGAACAGCTCAGTACGCTTGTGTGAATTCCTGGGTACCAGACAATTAAAGCTGAGGAAGGCCAAACAAAATCTAACTTCTGAAATGCCTAATTTGATAATAAGTAGATTTTATTAACCACAAAATGACAATAAATGTCCATCAAAATATTTATACATGACTGATTATCCACTCACTCAGTCGAAAACCGCCTGTCAAGTTGATGTGACCCACTTTAAGTCAGCTCACTGAGTGGCACTGGTTATTTCTCCTCTGGTTCTTTTGGCGAGGTTTTGGCTTTCAACCAAAGATGTCATCTCTCAGTACAAGACACGCCAGAACACTTGGGCTCACTCGGTATTGGCAGTTGGCTGATGTAGGCTAGCCAGCTCTAGAATACAACCGGCTGACAGCTCTAACTGACCATACTTAAGAACAAGCTTTCGGGTTCAGGCTCAACAGGTAGCATATGGGACAGGCAGTGAGCTTTCAATTGAACAGCCAAATAGTGAGGATCATGTCTTTAAAATAAACTCTAAGTACTATCCATGCCATGTTGAATAGGGATCATGGGAAAGAAACCAGAATCTCCTCAACTGATATGACATTTCACTCCTGTCTCAAAAGACTGAAATCTGAAAATATATATTACCTGATCGTTTTTGGTCTAGACGACGGATAAACAACATGGCACAAGGGTAGTAGCCCAGAATTGCTCCGTTCTACTTTTGACTCAAGCCTTATGAATCTCAGCAAGGATCCTGAAATACACTGGGTAGATTTTTAACTCCAAATGTTGCCCAGGCAGCGCCGTTAGGCTACTCCTTTTCGATTTCCAACTTCCAAGGGATTTATTTTACGTGCGCTACAATACACAAGGGCGTCCGATCTTACTACTCAGAGACCAGGGGAAATTACTAGAAGTGCAAGTAAAAAAAATATCACCATTTACCGGGGCTTGAACCCGGGACCTCCAGCACTCGAGGCTGACGCCATGCCTCTAAACTACGCAGTCCCCACACTTGACAGTACAAAGTAGATCAGCGCATTGATAGAGGTTAGGTATCTCTTTATGATCAGGCCAACACTTAGAGTTTCACCATATTTTACAGTTAGGCCCCTTGCTACAGTTTGCAGTTCAAACATATCACTCGAAGGTACAAATAAAATATTATAATCCAGCTTCTATTACGGAGGTTTCAGCTAATAAATATGACTACCATGTGTAAATTTTTCTCAACTCATACTCCATTAAATATTCTTATACATTTCATCGCCTCCAGTTGCAAGATCACAGTAATATATTTCTGAATTGTGATCTTAAAAAAAGAGCATAATAACTAATCGTGCCGCGTTTGGGTTTTAGCATCCCGCTTAAGTACCAATACGACAGTCTTAAGCCTTGAATACTGTTTGGAAAGCCCCCTTGGAGTCCTTCTTGGGATTCTCAACAAGGCTTGCCGATCAAGCTTTCGCTAAGCACCTTATAAGCACCGCCTTGAGAGCAAGATGGGAAAGCAATGAAACAAGTCAAAGCCGCTACATCGAAGAAGACACAGCCCACCGCAGCAGAAGCCTCTGCTACAGACAACAGGAGTCAGGCAGCTCACGCACCGCTGTGCCCAGTTGCCTAGATCGAGGCAGGATCAGATCCTACCAGAATCCATGAAGCCGAAAACCAATGTGGAGTCATCACCACCCAGTGCCACCGAGGCCCAGCCAGAAACAAGGCCTCTGGAACACAGCGACAAGCACAAGAATCAGCAGCAGGTACCCTAAGGTCCAGAGATCCTACAGTGCTCTCGTTTCAATAGGGCGTATCACACCGCCGCTACCTGTTGAAGGCCCCACCCCCCCCCCCCCTTATATGCCGCTACTGCTCAGGGATCCACAAATTCAAAGAGTGTCCCCTGGCAAAAGGTGACCAGGACTTCAGGAGGCCGAACCCAAACAGAAGGTGCTCCATCTGTTCAGAGGCACACAGCGTGAGGAACCTGGGCTGCCCCTACCTGAAGAAGTGCAAACAGCAGGCTGCACTGGCAAGACGAGAGAGAAATACAATCAAGCCTGGCTCAGTCGAAAAAGACACTACAATGACTCAGGAAGTGGCAGAGCTTAGAAACAAAGTCCAGAAACGGAAAGCCGAGAGAGAAGAGACAACCTCTGACAGACCTGATCTCCCAAACGCTTGACAAAATCAAGGCCCACGAGGGAGACAGGCTAGCAGAAGCTGCGCAGCAAAAAAAGGTTGCTAGCAGAAATCAATGAAGCAAACCAAAAACTTCAAGGCCTTCTGACACAGCTGAAGACAGACCAGGACTAGGAAGCAGCCAACAGGCAAGCTGAACGAGATGAATGCAAGGCAGAGACGGCTGTACTAAAAGAAGCTAGAGAGTGCGCGTACAGAGAGGTCGCCCTGCTAGTCAAAGTGAAAGCAGAGGCAGAAGGCGCAACTCTAGA
>CAJHNH020002369.1:0-172500 GCA_905116865.2 Candidula unifasciata | reverse complement strand
ACACAAAATGGAGTGTCCTAGGCGACCATGGTAGTAAAAATGCCATGTTCAGTCTTGATTTCTAAAGCTAGCAAGGTCAGTGCGGTGAGAACGCGAAAGACTTTTAAGTATGTGAGGGCCAGTACCCTTCTTGGACGCCCTCGACAGAAAGTATGCAGCAGAACTACTACCTCTGTTTTTGTGCAGCCTCTATAGTAGACCCAAGAAGTAGAACAGGCATGGATAAAAAAGCGAGCAGCCGTAAACAATTACAGAAAGTGCGAAAAAAAAACTCACAGGTTACAAGAGGACGTATAGAATCTAGAAAAAAAGTGAGTTAAAGCGCTGTGCAGCAGATGCAAAAAAGACTACATTGGAACATTTTATGAGCGAAATTGTAGTGGAAAAAATCACTAGGTAGGTTTGGGAAACTGCAGACTGATGCAAAGGAAGAATCGGCATATCACAATAGGGCTTATATACACTGATAATGGTATACCAGTGACAAAAGCAAAAGAGAAAGGGAAAGCATTTTTGAAAAGAATTATAGCTCACACTGATCATAATGATTGAAAGCTTTGAATATATAATCTTGCTAATACTATAAAATATTTTTAGGATATCATTAGGGTGGATAGAAAATCTGTATTGCCAAAAAGCAAAAGACACTGCGCTTGGGGCAGACTGAGTGAGGTATGCTCATATGAACAACATGAGTGATGAAGACTTGAGTGAGATTGCATTTCACTTCAACCAGAGCATAAGAACTGCATCAATACCCCAGGATTGGGTACACATCTATCTGATCCCTATTCATTTTTCTTCTTCTTGTGTTCGCTTTCTGATTTACACCGACAGAGAGATTCTTGTGATAAACTTGACTGTTTTTGTGAGTTCCTTTTTAGTCCCATACAACTTTGTGTGCAGTGGTGACTTTCTGGGCCAGTATTCTCTTTTTAATGGGATGAACAAGTGACAGTGGAGACCAGGAGAAGGCATTTGACAGAGTCGACAGACAATTATTATGGAAAGTAATGGCAAGATATGGAATTAGCGAACACCTCATCGAAGTGTGCAAAAGTTTATACAGGGATTGTAGAAGTGTAGTTAGAATAAGTCAGGGAACATCTCATCCTTTCACAGTGACATCTGGATTAAGACAGGGGTGTGTCTTATCACCACTGCTGTTTATCACCTACATCGACAGTATATGCTAGAATGCCAAGCACATGAATGAAGATCTTAGTAAGATCAACGAATAACTCTTTGCAGATGACCAGGCCTTGTTAGCAGATACAGCCATGAAATTACAACAACATCTAACATCCATGAATGAAGAATGTAAAACAAATAATATGAGAATCAACACTGAAAAGACAAGTAATGTCAATAGGAAAAAAGAAGACAGATCTAAACATAACAATAGAATACAAAGGCATTAAACAGGCATCTGAGTTTAAATATCTGGAAACTACATTTACCGAAGATGGAAAATTGGATAAAGAAATTAACATTAGATGCAGTAAAGCAAACCAAGTATTGGGACAGCTAGCCCCCCTCTTACAGCATAAGACAATCCCAATCAGCACAAAAAGACATCTTATTCAAAGCATATTTACTCCAACTCTGTGCTACTAGTGCCAGACATGGTCACTCACAACAAACCATAAAAGAAAATTAGTAACCACAGAAATGAGATGTCTGAGAAGGGCTGTAGGAGTGACCTTAAGAGATAAGATCAGGACTGAGATCATAAGAGAACAAGTCGGCACAGAACCAGTTCTGGATTACATACAAAGACAGCAAGTGAAATGGTTTGCCCACTTAGAGAGTATGCCTTGTGACACCATACCATACACAGCATACACGGAAAGAGAAGAAGGACGTAGAGCACGGAGTAGACCAAGAACAAGATGGGAGGATAACATCAGAGAAACTCTACAACAGCACGATGTGCCTATGGTCGAGGCAGCCAGAAGAGCTAGAAACAGAACCTTATATCTCCCTCGACACCCACAGCGGTAAAAGAGGAAGTGAAGAAGAGAAGAAGAAGAAGCCTTTGCCTTTTTCAAACATAAGTGAACTACACAAACAAGGAATGGAGAGTATGTAGATCTCTAAGGGGTGACTGAGCAACGTTTAAAAAATGCGATGTGGAATAAATGAAGAAAAAAAAACAATAGAATAAACGATGGTAATAAAATATAGTCACACAAAAATAATAAACAGTAGTATTGTTAATATATAATATGATACTGGGAATAAAAGAAATGCAAATGCTAATGATACATAAATGATATTGATAAGAAATAGAATAAAGTAATAATATAAAAAGAAAAGAAAAGAAAAGAAAATAATTAACATTTGAAATGTGATAAGATTAGAACTATTTAGACAAAGGTATGCTGGATATTGATACCACCTGGACTAAGAACGCCTAAGCTGTAGATGAGGCGATTTTCCAAAGCGAGGCGCTTAGTATGATCGCCAGAACAAGATTTTAATGCTGTGACAGATATATCATCTTTACATCTGTGGTCAGAGCTATTGAAATGGAGAGGGATTGGTTTAAGTGTCTTCTTGTCAATATCAGAGAGGTGTTCCCGGAAACAATCAGCTAGCTTCCTGCCAGTTTCCCCAATATATGCCTTGCTGCATCGTTTGCAGACAATTGCATAAATTACGTTGCGGGATTCGCAAGTGAAAGTTTCCCTAATTTGGAAAGAACCATTAGGGAAACTGACCGAAGAAGTCTGGACAACAAAAGGACATGTCTTGCACGTGCTGTGTGAGCATTCAGCAGTCCCGAAAGGCAGTGCTGTATGAATCGGTGGGAGTCGGCTTCGGACAAGTATGTCTTTAAGGTTGCGGTCTCGTCTATAAATTAATCTAGGTTTCTCACTAAAGATAATCTTGGTGTCCGGATCAGAGCGGAGAATGTCCAAATGACGAAAGAATACTCTGGAAGCAACCACATTATTAGGGTGAAAAGTCAAAATCAATTTGGGTCCATCACTGGTGAAATTACGTTTGGTGATTGCCAAAACTTTGTTTAGCGCCCCTTGCAGAATCGGGTACGGAAGAAATCAAGAAGTTCAACTGATTTATAAAAAAAGTCAGAATCATCAGAGCATAACCTACGCAATCGAAGGAGCTGTGAATACGTAATAGAATTTTTACAGGGTAGTGGGTGAGAAGACGTATAGAGGAGATAACTGTGAGAATCCGTGGGTTTGTAGTAGGCTAAGGACTTTAGACACAGGAAATCGATGCTAACAGTGATGTCAAGAAAGTTTACTGAAGTGGTGGAGATTAGTGAGGTGAATTTGATAGCCGGATTGAAATTGTTGATGTAAGTAATAAACTGGTAAAGCTCAACCATGGACATTTCGGTGATACCAACGCCTTCATCTATGTATCTCCTATAAACCTCCGGAAACTTGCCCGGGTATGATAAACTGACCTCGTATTCCAGGTGGCACATAAAGAGGCACGCGTAACTAGGACCCCTTTTGGTACCCATCGTGACCCCACTGATCTGGTCGAAATATTCACCATTGAACTCAAAAGAGTTAAGGGTCAGTACCAGTTCGGCAAGGCGTACAAGAACTGCAGTAGGTATGATCGGGTTGGACCTTCTGTCCAAAAAGAACTGGAGTGCCCTAAGACAATCAGAGTGAGGGATAGACGTATAGAGGGAGAATACGTCTATCAGGAAAAGATTATAGGTTTTAACGGGAAGTAGCCTGATGGATCCGAAAATGTTGAGGGCATGGTTGGTGTCCTTGACAAATGAAGGGAAAATCGATTGGAAAATACTATCTAAAAATTCAGAAAGATACACCGTGGGACAAGAGCAGGCAGATACAATGGTACGTCCAGGGTTGTTGCGCTTATGGATCTTAGGCAGCAAGTGCATACACGGTTTGCTGAGTTGGCTGTCAAAATCACGCATATTGTTGGCCTGCTTGGGAAGAGTACCCTGTGAAATAAATGATTGTAACGTGTCCTTGACTTTCTTATTATTGGAGACTGTGGTATCGTCCCTTCTGGTGGAATAGAAAACGGGGTTTTAGAGTTGGGTACTGGCTCCCTCAGTATAAAGATCCTTCCTCCAACCCACTACAACATTTCAAATTAAAACCCGTCCGGGGGGGGGGGGGGGGTATATATAGTCCCTTATATTGATATATACCTCTATCTGATGGAATATACATTTCTAGACTCTCTAGTTGTTTTGAGAAGTCTACATTTTCAAACTTGCAGCTGTGGGATAGAGATTTCGGGAATATTATTCAGAAATTCCTATAAGGCTTTTTACTCATTGGGCATGAATACAAGGACTTCTTTTCTAAATACGCCAAGCTTAGTCTGGGGCGGGCATTCTTTTGCCAGACCGCTGAGGTGTCGGGAGGCGTTTTAAGTCGCTCATTAAATTTGGCGCTATCAAAGTACCAGTTTAATCCTTGAAGGATTCCTAAGCTTGGGTAAGTTGATTATAGTTTACGAGTACCACGATATATGTCTTTTTAAAGTTGGCCACTGCTGCAGGGAGGGAAGATTCAGCTATGTGATCGCACCGAACTGGGCCGTTCTATATATCCAGACACTCCAGGCCTTAAATCAAACCTTTCCCTTCACAGGCTAACTAGTTGTGCCATACATGACACACGCCAGTGTAAAGATATTAAACCCAACAAGTTAATTATTCTCTAACCAGACAACGGAGATGTGTCGATTAGCAGAGATATGTAAACTGGGTCAGCTTTCAACCGACTAGATGCTTGACGTAAGCAAGCTTGGCGCTCTGAGTCAAATGTTAACTTTAGCACGAAAACATTGGGTGTGTAGTAGGCAGATTGTGGAGATATGAAGTGTGTACATGTACTAACAGGATAGAATGTATGTCTGCGGGTGCAGATGGGAAGGTGGAGAGAAGATGATCTATGTGTAGTAGTGTCTATCTATCTCCACTATATACCTGGTCTTCTATCTAGTGTACGGACTTACAGACAGACAGATGAAAGGGGACATGAACTCCTGTTCTTGAGAGTATACTCTGAGTGACTTGGAAAGGTAGCGGGAGAAAAGTTGAGCTGGTGTGTCCATCTTAAGATGATTACTAATTCTGAGTTCTTTCCTGGCAGGATGAAATCTCCTTTGAAGTCAGGCAGACGAATCACAGTCCACCAACCAACAATCACCAACCCATACCATCCCTATCACCAAACCTACCCAAAAACCCTACCTATTGTTGGCAGAACTTCAACATGGCAGGAGTTTGTGTGTGAGTTCCAGTGGCTGAGAGACAGTATTGCAGGCCACCTGTGTCATCAATCCAAGGAAGCCTTCTTCATGAGCTTTGTTGGGCTCCAGTGCAGTTCCTTTGTACTCATATGTTAGACGATCAGTGTTTACCAGATCAACCAGAGGAAAAACAATCTATTGTCAGCCGATTCAAATCACCATGGACTTAGGGGAGCAGTGACCTACCAGATTGGTTAGGTAAACTCTGAGATGACCTACATTCACTCTTTTTCCATGGTTACCTTTGATTCACAGGGATGACTTATATATTCTCAGAACTGTAATTGTCTGTTTCAACAAAATCGCTGTGAGATTGAGTCCTGACTCCATTCATTGGAAACCATCTTGATTGTCTTGATATATATATATATATATATATATATATATATATATATATATATATATATATATATATATATATATATATATATATATATATATATATATATATATATCAATTATTACAACCTTTTTCAGAAATTTTCATGGCTGACTTGGGTGTCCCTGTTTCATCATTCTAACTGTCTAGTTTACGTTTGTGTGGTTAATAAGTGTAATCTGTGTTAACATCGCTATGATAATATAATATCATAACCTAGGGGCTATCTTTTTATAGTAGTGAGGTTGTCCAGCCAAGTGTGCCTAGGAATAGTAGATATTCTGTAGTGCCAGAGCTTGAGTTGCCCTACGCCTGAAATAAGTTGGGCGTATATTGGCCACGGGATCTCCCTTAGACCAATACGAGCCAACGCCTCAAAATTATTATTTCAGAGTGCTGTTGATTCTTAGGGAGCAATCCTTGAATCAGGCACGCGACTCGAGCGGTATGTGAACCCCCCCCCCCCCCCCCCCAATCCCCTCTCCAGTATATGCAAGCGCCTCCTCCCGAGTATAAGGCAAGTTGCGCCCACAATGTTATGACAATCACCACCTGCCCGCCCCGTAGAGAGGAATTACAGATGTAGATTCTTGTCTTTACCTAGCTTGGGTTAATGTTATATTGCGTTTCTGTAATGTCTCCTTTACTGTATCCACTCATCCCTTTCTTGGTTAGCGCTTGCCTTGTAGTCTGTTGTTTTCATGTGGTAGGCTCTAACTTCTGGCTGATTTTGTTCCATCCTGACCAGATGACCAAAGCCTTTGTTTCTTTGATGTTCTGTGAAATCATTGACCGGCCCTGTGTCTACCACTGATGTTAGTTTTTCCATGCAAGATTTACTATCATCATTAAGTACCTTGCCAACTAGCGTGGGCGATCATACCTCTCCACAACCTGCGATCTAGAGTATGTTTCAGTTCGTGTGTTGACACCCCTCGAGGACATGACAAGACTGCCAAGAGACTTTTCACGCTGTCTTCTTGCTATTTGTCCACATCTCCGCGGCCTCAAGATATTGTTTGGCTCGTTTATTAATTGTCCAGGCTTCACAGCCGATAGTTAAAACTGACTATATCATCATCATCATCATCATCATTATCATCATCATCATCAGGTGCCTTGTCGACTGGCGTGGGCGGTCATGCCTCTCCACAATCTGCTATCTCCTGTAGCATGTATCAGTTTGTGTGCTGACACACCTTCATGACATACAACAAGACTATCAAGAATCTTCTCTCATCTCTCCTTCCACAGATCTTTCCAGTAGTCACAGCATGTTCCATTTTCCCTCTTCTCATAACATGGCTGAAAAATAATGACTGTCTCCTTCTGATGTCTGTGATAGGTTGTCTTCGAGCTCCCGCCTCTTTCAAAACCTCTTCGTTGCTTCTTTTGGCTGTCCAAGTTATTTTAAGCATTCTTCTGTAAAACTATATCTCTGAGGCCCCAAGAAATTGTTCGGCCTGCCTACCGATTGTCGAGGACTCACTGACATAGGTTAAAACTGGATGTATGTAGCAACCCATAATTATTCGTCTAACCCTCAATGACAAATATATATTGCATCAGATGTTTTTTTTTTTTTTTTTTTTTTTTTAATAAAAAAAAGCACAAAACTTAATAAATTTAACTGAAATGCGAATAGTTTCTTCCGATACATTGTGTATGTGTCATGGCCGCCGGAAGCTGAATTTATTGAGTTTTGTACTTTATTTTCTGTAGTAATGCACCTGATGAGATACAGCGAAATATGTCTGGCAATAAAGTGTCAAATGTATTGTTTATATCCGCATTATTTAAATTCATTACGGGAAAACATTGTTTTGAATAATTCTTTTCTTTGATACCACCATTACTTCTGTCTTCCAGTTATTCAAACTGAGGCCCATTCTTTTACTTTCTACCCCCCCCCCCCCTTTTTTTCCCTCACAACGTCTATCATTTCCTGTAGTTCTTTCTGACTTCAAGCCATCAAGACTGTGTCATCAGCATAACGCAAATTATTTATATTGTGCCCACCAACCACAATTCCGGGCATATCAATTGAAGATCTCATTATATAGAATGCGAGATTTAAAAGACTTGTAAAATATATTATTTCTTGCACACCACCAATCAAAGTGCACAGTGTTCATTTTATAGTGCACACATGTTTTTGTTTAGTGAATTTAGGCTTTCATATGTTATATGAACGCCTTATTTATAAATCAAAATGGCTGACATAGATGGAAAGAAGAATGGGAGAAATGCACATTTTGTTTCGATGAGACCAAAAGTTTCTTTACTGAAGTAAGTTTAGTTTCTATACTCTCGCCGTAATGGCATCATCAAAACACCACTATAAGACGCGTATTCTCAGCTTTGATTAAGGTATATCAATCACATGCATATCAGTTGAGGTAACGGGGCACGGACTGGGTATGCATGGGAATGTCCTAGGTTCAATAAGGTCGATCGTAATAACCTATATAACATACCACTTTGTCTCTAGATCTTATAGAGTGGCTGTAAATAGCCAAATGGACTTTTTGTATGCTTTCGGTTAAGTTAAATCCTTATAAAATACCTAATATGCTCGGAGGCGTGCCTGCCAAGCGGGTCGGGGGCGCTAGTATAATCCCTTTCCCCGGGTAGGTGGAACCCATTAGCTTTGGACAGCAGTCCATCTAGGAGAGGGCAAACTCCGAATATAAACCTCAAAGTTCAAGGTGGGCCAACGTGCTGAGGAACTGGATGGCCACCGGTGAGCTGGTCTGGGCAGCACCAGGCGTATGGACTCACACAGGACATCCATTGCCCCTTCCCTAGCAGGCAGGCAATACTAAGGTGATCGGATCATTTCCTGCAGTACTCTTTTTTTCGCATATGGATTTAAATATATCTAGGAATCGTCGCCGGAGCTACGGAGTACGTGCTCTGTGTTCGACACATTTTTTTCAGCAGTTCGTGAAGAGAGCGAGCGTGAGGAGTAGACGATGAGGGAATGGAGAGAGAAAAAGGCATAGAAATAGGAGGACAGGTGAGGTGCTAGGATAACAAGACAAAAATCGGAGAGTGGGCTTTAATCATTTAAGAGTAGGATACTGGAACTGTCGGAGTGCTAGGTAGAGAGGTTCTGTACTGGAGGGGCTGATTTTTTAATTTGATGACATTTGCTGCAGCAGCTAAATACAGACATATATAATTGCCCTGGGTACATCAGTTATATAAACCCTGTTGGACAGGGGAGACATGGACAAGGTCTGGTGGTGAAGGAAGGAGTGAAGCGTGTGGTGCTTGACTTGAGCTAGTGGAACCATAGTGGAAGACAGGTTCAGGGGATCATCATCATCGTGTAGCAGGTCCTTGACAGAACGTCGCTCTAATCACAGTCTGCCTGAAAGAAACTCGGTCTCTCGCCAGTTCGCCCGCCTCATGTACTTTCATACTCAAGGAGTCACTTATATCTGTGCCCATCTTCGTGTCAGTCGGCCCCTGCCCCTCCTTCCTGGTACCATGCTTTCTGCTATATCTTTTTTTTCAATCCGTTGTGACGCTTGAGATGACCAAAATATTTCAGCTTCCAAGAAAGGTTGCCGTTTATTAGCCAATCTTCCTTGATGTTCAGATCTTATAATTTCTCCTCTTTTTTTTTTGTCCAAGATATTCTGAGAAACTTTCTATAGCATTTCAGCTCAAAAGCCCCTATTCTCTTTCTTAGGGACTGAGAGATAGTCCACGCCCCACATGTTCACGGGATACAGGTGGAAATTATAGGCCTCAGCTGGAACCTAATGAATATATATGTTTTGTTAGAAGGGAACAATAGGGCTGGCTCAAGGAATTGGAGGAGTTACCAAGTGATAGGTTACTCATATGTGGGGATTTCAACGCGAGGAACAGAGAATGTGATAGCAGCGGAGAAAACCGACAGGGAATTGCCCTTGCAGAGGCCATGGCTGACTCCGATATGGTCTACATCAAGGATGGGAGACTGACTAGAATGGTACTGACACAGCCATTGACTGTTCATTTGTCTCCCAGTCGTCGGTTTTAGATGTTAAATGGACTGTCCTGAATGACCATGGGAGTGATCACCTACCATGTTCAGTACGAATTTCTACACCTAGTAAGGTTAAGGCTGGGAGAGCACGCAAGACCTTTGGGTATATATTATAGAAAATCTCAATAGAGTTGTCATCTTAGTCCGTAGTTGGAGCACACACTTGTCTGACTAATAATAAAATCGGTTGATTTTAAATGAATTGAAATGAGCCTGCTCGAGACAGGGTTGTTCCAATATATGTGTTTCTAATATTCTTATGCAAAAGAAAGCCAACGCCGTTTACTCTATCCTCTCCACTGAAGTAGAATGCATGCTCTTGAACGGCTGTTATTTCTCCAACCTATTTCCAACTGGTCTCACATAGACCAATGAGATGCCAACTATACCGTTCCAGCTCATGTTGTAACTGCTAGCTTGCCAGTCAGCATTAGAGTGCGAACATTCCATGTGCCAACAAATGTTGTGTTTCTTCAATGCATACATTTCCTATCGTGATGATCAGTAGCTAACTTTTCGCGTCCGCCCTGATCTGGGTATTGGGATCTGAAACTGACAGAAATATTAAAATACGAATGCAACAGGCAAGAAGAGTTTTCACAGCACTAGGAAATTTGTAGGGGTCAAGAGAAATCAAAACTCAAAATGTTTAATTCTAATATCAAATCAGACTGCTGTGCATAACGGAAACAGGGAGAACAATTAAAATAATTAGAAATAAATGAGAAACCTTTATTAACTGGCGTTTGCCTTGTGGGAGAGCGTGTACAATGCGGAGGAGCAGATGGATCACCACAGTCTGGTGAGATTGATGCAGTTGGGGTGACGAGAGGTTCTGGCAGAAGCTCAAGGCTCAGAGGAAAGGCAAGAGGGACGTTTCATCAAAAAGCTACCATTAGTATCGGAACTCTTCGCTGGCTGCTGAAGATGGGGACAGAGCGCTTATGGGAAAGCCCCGAATGCTGTGATGTCGGTTCTTGAATCAAATCAAATTAAATCAAATTAACTGTGAAGAATAGATGTAATTAAACGATTTGATAGAATCACTTATGTTGAACTTTGGGGGAGAACTAAATAGGTTCCAGTGGACCAAGAGGTGGAGAAAAAACGTTACGTTGGTTGTGAGGCACGTTGAGAAAACCTAAGAACAATATCAATAGAATGTCTTTGCAAAGGAACCTAAAGGGACATATTACGTAAGCAGATACAAAAATTACACGGAGAAGTGAACTAGAGAGTGGAGTTAGAAAGGTGGGGATGACATGGAGTGAGCTGCATGCAATGGTGAAGGATAGAACGACCTGGCATGAGTTGGTTAAGGACTTATGTTCCGTTGAGAAATAGAAGGCAGAAGAAGAAGATTACCCATAGCTTTGCTTGTAACAGTAGACAATTCTACTAGATACTTAAGACCGAGTGTGACAGACTTTTGAACATTTCCATACGTTGTGGTACAGACTGAACATGCGGACTAGATGAGTTTTACGTCGATAATACACGTCGCTTGGGAACAATGGATTCCTGTCTTAGAAGAGTGCACTGTGAGTTCGTCCTGTCCTCGTGTCTCCGAGTACGGTGTGAGCTAAATGTTCTGCGCTGCTTCAACTCCTGCAGCGGACAACTAGCCGAAAACTGAAGTAGAGAAAGTGAATGGACTCATTGCAAGAGATAATATATAGGCTGACCTACAAGGTACAGACCTTAAAGTCACCAGCTGGAAAGAAAAGGCAGTAACAAAGATGAATGAAGACAGGTGATGTCTGCAGCAAAAGAACTTCACATGCTCGGATTGCTAGAGAAAAAGTAGCAATAGTGTAAAAGAATTCGCGTTGCCACCAAGCCTGTTCAGTTGTTTTTCTACTAGAATATTGTCGATTTCAAAAAGGAAATATTTTTAAATGTGTTTTTAGCTGTTTGTGAATCAAAATATTGGTGGATTAAAAAAGGTTGCATCAGATTTTCTGAAGCGTTCGTGAACCAGAATATTAACAGATAAAAAGGTCCCAGCCATCAGATTTGCTCAAGTGTTTATGTACCAAAATATTGATAGATAAAAAAGTGCCAGCTGTCAGACTAACTCAAGTATTTATATACCAAAATATTGATAGATAAAAAGGTGCCAGCTGTCAGACTAGCTCAAGTGTTTATGTACCAGAATATTGATAGATAAAAAGGTTTAATATTGATAGATAAAAAGGTGCCAGCAGTCAGACTTGCCCAAGTGTTTATGTACCAGAATATTGATTGATAAAAAGGAGCCAGCCATCAGATTTTCTCAAGTGTTTATGTACCAGAACATGACACAAGGACACGTGTTGCCACCATATTTGCACAGTTGTGTATAATTTCATTGCTAACACAATTTATGCTATACGTCTAGTCAAAATTGGTTCATAAATTATTTTTTTAACAGAAACGTTGTGTGTTAGCATGAGTTAAAGAATTTTTAACAATTATCCATTGCTAATGCGAGTATTTTTTTTTTTTTTTAACAGAACAATCCAGGAAGCACCTTACAGGGCTTTGGTTGGAGTTGAATTGGTCGGAAGGACATATTCAAAGGTATGACATTTGTCACAGACTGGAACATGTTTATCACTGGGCAAATATTGAAGTGACTACAATAAATTCCCAGGTACTGGTCGATATTCAAAGAAACAGTTAAGAAGTATAGTGAGCACTGCTCGCCCAAGTTCGATGTTCGTTCACCAGTCTTCTTATAGTTAGCACTGCTCTCGAAAGTTTAACGCTGGTCCATCTTCCTTCTTATCAATCAATATTCTGGTACATAAACACTTGGGCAAGTCTGACTGCTGGCGCTAGGTCGATGTAGGTTCACCAGTCTTCTTGTAGTGTCTCCCAGTTGAGCTGGCCCCAGTTCACTGCTGGTTCACGACTTTTCTTGTATGTAGTAAGCATTAATCGTACCAGTCCGATGTTCGTTCACAAGACCTTTTTAGGTAAACAATGCTGGCGCCAGTTTGATGTATGTTTACCACTCTTCTTGCAGTTAGCACTGCTCGTCTCAGTTCGATGTTCGTTCACCAGTCTTTTTGCAATGAGCCTTGTTCGCCCGAGTTCGATGTTTGTTTACAGGTCTTCTTGTAGTAAGCACTGCTCGCCCAAGTTCGAGGTAGGTTCAACAATCTTCTTGACGTGAGCACTGCTCGCCTCTGTTCAGTGCTGGTTCACCATTTTTGTTGTAGTGAGTATTTGAGGTACCAGTCTGATGTTGTTTCACCAGTTCTCTTGTAGGAACCACTGCTCGTCCCTGTTCAGTGCTGGTTCACCATTTTTGTTGTAGTGAGTATTTGAAGTACCAGTCTGATGTTGTTTCACCAGTCCTCTTGTAGGAACCACTGCTCGTCCCTGTTCAGTGCTGGTTCACCATTTTTGTTGTAGTGAGTATTTAAAGTACCAGTCTGATGTTGTTTCACCAGTCCTCTTGTAGGAAGCACTGCTCGTCCCTGTTCAGTGCTGGTGCACCAGTCGTCTTGTAGTGAGCACTACTCGACTCAGTTCGAGGGAGGTTCAATAATCTTCTTGTAGTGAGCACCTTTCGCCCAAGTTCATTCTGGGTCCGTCCTGTAGTAAACACTGCTGGCGCCAGTTCGATATTCGTTCACCAGTCTTATTGTAGTTTACACTACTCTTTCCAGTTTGATGTGGTTTCACTAGTCTTCTTGTAGTGCGCACTGCTCGCACTAGCTCGATGCTCGTTCATTAGTCTTCTTGTAGTGAGGAGCCTGCTAACCGCAGTTCATTGCTGCTTCACCAATTTTCTTGCAGTGAGCATTGCTCGTAATAGTTTGATGTTGCTTCACCAGTGTACTTGTAGTGAGCACTGCTCGCCCCATTTCGATGTAGTTTCAAAAGTCTTTTTGACGTGAGCACTGCTCGCCATAGTTTGATGTTCGTTAACCCAAGTTAGGTGTGTGTTCTTGTAGTGAGCTGTGCTCATTCTAGTTCGATGTGGTTTAACCGGTCTTCGTGTAGTGAGCACCTCTCGCCCAAGTTCATCGCTGGTCTATCAGCCTTCTTGTAGAAAACACTGCTGGTGCCAGTTTGGTGTAGGTTCACCAGTCTACTTGTAGTGAGCACTGCTCGCTCCTGTAAGATGTTCGTTCAGCAGTCTTCTTGTAGTGAGCAATGCTCATTTAAGCTTGATACTTGTTTACCAGTCTTCTTGAAGTGAGCATTACTAGCCCCAGTTCGATGCTGGTTAACCAGTCTTCTTGTAGTGAGCAGTGCTCGAAAAAGTTCTGTTTTGGTTCAACAGACTCCTTGTTGTGAGCAGTGCTCATCCCAGTTCGATGTGGTGTTCTTGAAGTGAGCACTGCTCGCACCAGTTCAATGTTGGTTCACCAGTCTTTCAGTAGTGAGCACTGCTCGCCGAAATGTATCGCTGGTCCACCAGGCTTCTTGAAGTAAACACTGCTGGCACCAGTTCCATGTAGGTTCACCAGAATTCTTGTACTGAGCACTCCTCGCCCCATTTTATTGTTGGTTCACCACTTTTCTTGTACTGAACACTGCTCACTCTAGTTCGATGTTCGCTCAGCAGTCTTCTTATAGTGACCACTGCTCGCCCTCGTTCGATGTTCGCTCAGCGGTCTTTTTGTACTGAGCACTGCTCGCTCAAGTTAAATGTTCGTTCACCAGTCTTTTCGTTGTGAGCACTGCTAGACCCAGTTCATTGCTGGGTTACCAGTCTTTTTGTAGTGAGCAGTAGTAATGCGCATCCAGAGCACTACGACAACCCAAATATCGCAGCTATCACCAAAAATTCTTATTGATACCAACCACAATACACCTACGACATACGTCACTATATATCAAATATATCGCAGCCTAGCTACCGATAAAATTACCAGTACCTAATCTAGAGACATCAAACACCCTCTCTCCCTTTGCCATAAGACGTGACCCCTCAATGACCTATAAATCCCCTAAGCTGACTTTGACCACTACAATTTGCTGTCTTTTCTTTAAAGCATCATACGACCGAATTGTTTCCCTTTTTCTTAAAATACACACGACTATTGTAGTTCATTGTAAAGAGTCTATTTTCCAGTGTCTCAAGGTCCATTGTCCAGTGTTCCGTGTCCAGTCTAATCAAAAGGGACATACTAAAATACTAGCTACCAGGAAATAATTGAACTTTTACCTGTCAACAGACATGTCAGAATCTGACTGACTGACTGACTTTCTACCTCACTAGGACATCACACAAGCGATAAAAACCCGATGACACAAAGTGCCACTATGCGGATGAGGATCACCGTGGAGAGGTCCTAGAAACCGCGTTCAGACAATTGGCCATATTTATGGCCTGCCTATATTGCGGCCCCTGGCAAAAGCCAGAGTGGGGCTTCAAATAAGAAAAAATTACGTCCTGAAAAGGACGTAAGGATTATATGTCAGAATCTGCTTTTAAAATGACTCCACTGTATCTACTTTGTACAGGAGTGTGGCGACACAATAGTTACTGTAATTGCTGATGATAGTGCCGTTAATCGCAGAGCTTACACTGATCTGCTGAAACCAAGCCACACTTTTATTGAGACCCCAGATTTTGCTAACTCTTTTAGGACGGAATTTTTTCTGGGGTTTGGACAGCATTAATTTTAAGCGGAATTTTTTTAGTGCAACACAACATTAAGTATGTACTCATCAACGTATGGAGATTTTCCTATCCGTGACCTCTCAGAGTTTCTTAGCAGCAATGAAGGGGAAATTGGGGATGATATAATTACTGATGCTGTTCAGCTGGACGTGAATAACGTTTGTTTTTTTAAATAAACCCAAATGACTGAATTATTGGTTTCGGAAGGTTCAGAGTTCAGTTACTTTTGCTTTCGATGTTTATGAGGGGTTCCAGAACAGATAGGAGACCGCTGTGGCAGCACTTTATATCAAGGATGCCTACAATAGAGTCAAATATGATATTTTTATTTCTGCACTCATGGAGAAGGGAGTTTGTCCGTGGTTTGTGAACTGGAAAGCAGCTGTCCTGCATTCACGAGTGGTTGCCCTTCGCCTAGGTACATGGACATCAGAAATATATAATTTCGCTCCGGGACTACTCCAGGGTTCTGCAATTTCAGCAGTGCTCTTTAATGTGTGTATACAAGCAAGATTGTAGAACTTGAATCAGGAGATGTTGGAAGAATATTTACATTTGCGGATGATGTCCTTGCATTTAGGCAGGGAAAAGATAGGCGACAGATAGTTCACGAGCTACAGGCAAATGTAGACAAAGTGATTGACTGGTGTGCAGAAATGGGTGATGTCATCAACTCAAAAAAGGCAGCTGTTTTGTGGTGACCTCTGAACAATAGAATTGTTAAAGTTAACGTTCCAAACCTCACAGTTGAAAACAGTAACATCAAAAGAGAAAGCAAACTGAGGTACATGGGTATCATTTGCGATAGAAGCCTGTCCTTCAGGAATCATGTGGAGGCAGTTGCTGTTAAATGCCAAAAAGGATTCAGTGCTCTCAAGATTATGACTGCAACGGACATGGAACAAAGAATACTGTTCACCATGTTCCAGCATGTGATCCTGTCAGTGATAGATTATGGACTTGGCATGCTTACCATATCAAAGAGTCAGCTGATGAAACTTGAACGCACACAAAATGAAGCCATGCGGGTAATTATGGGATGTACAAGAGATACCCCGGCAGTATGTATGCGATAAATACTTGCACTGCCTGCTATTGCAGATAGGCTCAAAGTTGTGTCGGCAAAATCATATCTAAGAGTAGCTGCGGACAAGAGGCACCTCCTGCATGGAGCCCTGGATAGAGCTAAGGGCCACCGACTGAAAAGGGGAAGTTCTTGAATGGCGCTAGCTGGAGAAACAATTGGACATGTGTGCAGGCTTGATAAATTTAGGCGAGGAGAGGAGTGAGTAAAGTGTCCGATAAAGTTTCAGATTTGTGTAGTGTTCTAATCACTTTAGGTCGTGAGTGCAGGGACTGGCCAGCTGGTGCTGGAGAATCAGAAGTTCGACAAATGATTCATGACAATTCCCGCCCAACAGATGTGATTGTATATACAGATAGCTCTGTGTTGAGAGGCAGACGAAGTGCTTGGGGGTTTATAGCGAAGGCGAATGGACGTCACTTGGTACAACAAAGCCTAGCATATAATATCACAACGTCTAGTTTGAGAATGGAGGTGGAGGCAGCCTTCCGCTGGCTTGAGAATCAGCTGTACACACATGCCGTAATTGTAACTGACTTACAGAGCATGCTGAGAAAAGTTGGAGACGGGCATGCTTCGTGCAGAGTGGCAAGCATCACTTTATAGGTCACGGGTAGTTAGCATCCTTTGGATATTTTCTCAAGGATATGCCGGGGTGTTGGGAAATGAGCAGGAATATAGACTGGCCGGTTCTGTACCACTTGATGGGGAACTGATGTATGACAGGCTGGATGTTGTAATGGAGTGTCTCTGGGAGCGAGTGAACAGTACGAGGAACAGATAGATCATTACAGTCTGAGGAGAATGGCACTGCGAGGAGTTACAAAAGGATCTGGCCGACACTCGACACTCAGGGGAAAGGCGAGACGGATATACAATCAGACAGTTACTGGTACCATCGGAATTTTAACTCTTTGCTTGCTGCTGAAGATGGAGACGGAACGATTATGGGGGTGTATCGAGTGCTGTAGTGTCGATTCCTAATTCAACATTCAACGCAACTATCACTGTTTCTTTTTGATGTAACCATTTCCTGATAAATTAGTTGTCTTGTTTTGTGAGTCTTCCTATGTTTTCATACATTTCTTTTGTGTTATATTTTTTGTTTCTAATCTACGAAGATCTTAGGTAAGCACGCTGTGGCAGTATATATCGATTTAAATATAAACAGTAATTCTCAAAACTATTAGTACAAGTTGTAATGTTCCCGTGTTGTTTTTCTTTCTTTACAGTGTCAAGAACGAACACCTTGGAATCTTCGATGCCAAACAGGACTGACCAATCGATGGCGTCTGCCTGAATCCTTATACGGTGACTTGCTTGGCAGCAGTCAAGCTCTGAAAGCAGTCAATGCGCCATTTAATCACCATTTGGTGAGCCGTCTATGTTCAAATTACCCAAGCATCAACCCAGCATTGATATCATGCAAGAGTTTTACAGACATGAATGAGCGTAACTGGAGTTTTTTGAAAAAAGTGAGACAAAACATGTTTACTGCAGAAGAAGAAGAAGAACGTCTACCTCCAGTTGGATAACTGACTTGTAAATGATTTTCATGACCATATGTATACTTACAATCTCAGCAAACTTTCGGTCAGTATTTACAATGTAGCTAATAAACAAGCCTAGTGTTTATATATTTATGTACTGCTTGTTGTTGATACATTCTGCATTGTTTCTGGTTCTTCACTTATTTTCTCAGACCAAATTTACGACAAATTATTCATCACTCTGCAGCACTATTTTGTGTTCATTCTATAATGCACCTTTATTCTCCTTGTGTTGCTGCTGGGAAAAATTGGTAAATAAATCATTAAAAAATTAAGAATAAACAAAGCTACCGGAGAGGACAACATCTCAGGGGAAATGCTCAAAGCAGCGAATGAAAACACCCTGCAACATTTGCTCCAGCTGATGGATGAAATCTGGCAAAACGAATACCCACCACAACAATGGAAAGATGGTGTAATCTTCAAATTACCTAAAAAAGGTGATTTATCCGATTGTAACAACTGGAGAGGCATCACCCTGCTTTCGATACCAGGGAAACTATTTTGTAGTATGCTACTAGAAAGATTGAAAAAATCCATAGATGAAAGATTAAGGGAAGAACAAGTCGGTTTTAGATCCAAGCGATCATGCATAGACCACATCTTTACTCTTAGAATAATTGTTGAAGATTCTACAGAATTCCAGTCGAAATTATTGATCATCTTTGTCGACTTCCAAAAAGCCTTCGACAGTATCCATCGTCCAACACTCTGGAAATTGCTTAACATCTATGGTTTCCCCATCAAATATATCAACATCATAAAATCTTTTTATAATGAAACACGATGCTGTGTAAGAACTGATTCCGGCAATTCTGACTGGTTCCCGGTGGAAACAGGAGTGAAGCAAGGCTGTGTCCTATCGCCGATGCTTTTTGGTATAGCAATCGACTGGGTCATGCGCAAGTGCATAAATAACGCAAATTTAGGCATTACATGGGTTGACAAAATTCTGGAAGACCTAGACTTCGCCGACGACATAGCACTCCTGAGTTCAGAACACATAGACGCCCAAGAAAAAATCAATCGACTCCAGAACTTCTCAGAACAAATTGGACTCCAAATTAACACCGCAAAAACAAATATTCTAGACCTTACCAACAGTTCAGTTGATATCACTCTGAACAACAACAGCCTTGAAAAAGTCAACAGTTTCACTTATCTAGGGAGCAAGATGTCATCTACAGGAGATACCGCACCAGAAATACCATTTAGAATAGCACTGGCATCTAGTGCCTTCAATAAACTGTCCAACATCTGGAAATCAAAGACACTTAGCAAACACACAAAACTCAAGATCTTCAATTCTTGTGTGATTCCAGTACTAACCTATGGATGCGAGAGCTGGAAATCAACGAAAACTCTAGACACAAAATTAGACAGTTTTGAAAATAAATGCCTTAGAAGAATACTAAATTTCAAATGGTCAGATTTCCGAACCAATACACAAATAAGGCAAGAATCCAGGCAAGAGTATGTGTATAATTTTATACGAAAACGCCGCTGGAACTATGTCGACCACGCCCTTAGAATGGATAAATCAAGACTTCCTTACCAAGCCCTCATTTGGACACCACAGGGGAAATGATCTCGTGGAAGACCAAGGGAAACCCTACGTAGAACTATCATAAGGAAAGGCTCACTCATGGGCCACTTAAACTTCCAAGACCTACAACAGATTGCAACGAACCGTCATGCATGGAGAGGCATGACCTCTGCCCTATGTGCCGCACTCGACACAAGAGGAAAGACTAACTAACTAACTAACACTAGATGGTAGCCTGGATGTGTGTATCAATAAAATTTCTCTGCATTAAGACACTGAATCCTAACTGACAGATTTTATACAAATTATATGATGATGATGGTAAATGAGAAACAAATATTCAAGACCATCGAGAAGGACCACAAGTATTAAAAGTAAAAACAGAAGATGATATACACAAGATTACAACATAGTCGAAGAAATTAAAGATCAATAATTATAGTATTTGAATTTTTTTTTAAATGTTCAATGGCATCTGCAAACCTGGACATCAAGATGAATACTACTTATCCTCAATTTTTCACACCTGTTCTACCTGTTCTCAGTGGATTGTGAAGAAGCCTGCACGGTGAGTTTAGTGAATTATGTAAGAAAAATATAATAAGAATAAGATGCTCAGTGACATCAGAATTGTGGGGAGAAGAAGAATAGTGTGAGACATCAATTAAAGACCCCATTTTGTTGGTATTCTCCTTAAATAACCTTTGCTAATCGTGGCTCAGATGATCTAAAGAACAAAAAACTCTGAGCTCTATGACTTCATGTAATAAAAATCGTGCGGCGTAACAGCCTAATTGAGTGTTATTGCGCATTTTTAGGTCAAAGATTTAAATCAACCTAGGTCAGGTCTTGGTTAGATATGACAGAGCTACGGTATAACAGTAGCCGGTTCCACCTGTCTTCTGTTACGCCGAATGTTGGGCGGCGTATACTAACCCAACATCCCATATTGTGCCAACAGCTTCAGGGTGCATTGGGGAGGATACTAGCCTCATCCTAGGAAAAGGAAATGCAACCTGAAAACTTTGTTTTGGCAGGGAAGACCAGGCCCTTCGACTTTGCTGGTAGCTGGTCTAGGAGGGAAGGTCCGACAGGTGAACAGAAAGAGAACTGCTCTTCTGATCCGGCAGCTTCTGCAGGCTGTCTTGTTTCAAACGTACTGGTTTTACCTTTCCCTTGGAGTAAACAAGGTAGGTCGAGGGAGGGACCATTATGCATAGGAAACATGTGGTCTCTACAATACTGCCCAGGCTTTGTGCTATGAAGAAGAGGAACTTCATCCCCGGCCTAAATCGGTCTCGGAAACTAATCGAGAGACAGTAGTTACGGGTTATAAGTCCTGGTCAGTCGGCGTAGACGAGGGCGCCACGGTTTGCCTCTGACGGTGGGAGACATCTTCTAATGTCACTGATCAACTACCGCCCACCTCAAGCTTGGCAGCCCCCAGCCAAAAAAGTGTTGATCCGCCACAGCTTGTATGCTTCAATGGGTGCTTGGAGCTAGGACAAAACCGGAACTGCAGGCTGTAAAACCAATGCACCAGGCAATAAAAAGAAACATAACCCCAAACTTCGACTTGGCAATTGGGACGTGAGGACCATATGTCCTGGAAAACATTATTGATGTGAGAAAAACGGCTTTCATTGATGCCGAACTCAACAAACTCGACATAGATATTGCTGGCCTACTGGAAATCCGTCTGCCAGAGAATGCGTCCATTAGAGAAAATAATTAGACATTTTTATGGAAAGGCAGAGGCCAGGAAGAAATGAAGATGTATGCAGTGGGATTTGCAGTAAAGAATTTACTGTAAAGATCAGTCGGGAGTCCAGCTGGAGGAAGTGACAATATTATCTCTACGATTGTCTACCTCAAGCCGTTTTATTACCCTCGTTACTGCATATACATTCACTCTAACGTCAACAGAGGACGCAAAGGATTCTTTTTATG
This sequence comes from Candidula unifasciata, assembly GCA_905116865.2. NCBI lineage: Eukaryota > Metazoa > Mollusca > Gastropoda > Stylommatophora > Geomitridae > Candidula > Candidula unifasciata. The sequence goes on along the minus strand of CAJHNH020002369.1, from coordinate 151,037 downwards.
AGGAACTGGATAACACAGTGAAACCAATTTCTAAATCTGGCAGCATCTACATACTTGGTGATTTTAATCTTCGCGTAGGGACAGACTGATGACTCATTGCCAGTTTGTCTTGGAAAATATAATATCGGTCACATGAATGAAAATGGACAGAGACTACTGGAATTCTGTACTAGAAGTGACTTGCGCATCACAAACCCCTTTTTCAAAACTAAAGACCGCCATAATGTGTCATGGAAACATCCAAGATCTGGCCACTGGCCCCAGATAGACCTTATTCTCACAAGGAGGCAGCACTTGAACAGTGTATCACTAACTCGCAGCTACCACAGTGCTGACGGTCATACTGACCATTCCCTAGTTGCTGCAAGAGTTCGAATGAAACCAAAGAGAATTTTTCACGTCAAAAAAAAAAAAAAAAAAAAAATATATATATATATATATATATATATATATATATATATATATATATATATATATATATATATATATATATATATATATATATCCCTAGGTTAAATATTTCCAAAACTAAAGACACTGAAAAGCTTTTTGAGTTTCAACAACAGCTTGAAGAGGCTTCCACTGATATTCAGGATAACTCTACAGCAAGCCTAAAATTAAATGCAGTTAAGGATACTGTATACAAAACAGCTGTATCAGTCTAAGGGATTAGAGAAAATAGAAGTAAGGACTGGTTTGAAGGAAATAGTCAGACACTCCAACCTTTAATTGACAACAAAAAGGTAATACTTCTCAGAAACAAGGAAAGAATAACAAGGAACACTCTCATTGAATTAAGAGCAGCTAGAAATCATTTGCAAAAGGTAGCTGGGCAGTGTGCCAAAAACTACTAGATCCAATTATGTGAAAGCATTCAAAATGCTGAAGATGTGGTAATGTTGGAGGCATGTATGAGGGGGTAAAGAAGGCTATCGGTCCTACTATTAAAAAAATTACACCACTGAAGAGCTTGAATGGGAAGATTATTAATCGACAAGAAGAAGCATCTAGATAGATGGGTGAAATATTATCTGGAGCTATGCTCAGTTGATTCTAAAATAACAGATGATGCTCTTAATGCCATGAAGGCGCTACCAACTCTTGACTATCTGGACACCTTTCTACACAGTTGTAGAAGTTGGGAATGCTGCTAATGAATTGGCTTCAGGGAAAGCCCCAGGAATGGATGGAATGTCTATTGAAATCATCAGGAGTGGGAAAGACATTCTAACCCCACACATTCATTAGCAAATAACACTCTGATGGCAAGAGGGAGAGGTTCCGCAAGACTTTAAAGATGCAAGCATCACAACTATGTACAAGAACAAGGTTGATCGGAGTGACTGCAATAACTACTGGGAAATATCACTGCTGTGTTTTGTTGGAAAAGTGCATTTACCCAGAGTCCCGGTGTGGCTTTCGTAGGAACCGATCTACCACTGATGATATTTTCATTACGACAGTTGCACGAAAAATGCCGCGAACAAAATCAACCACTGTATGTTGCTTTTATTGATCTTACCAAAGAATTTGATTTGGTTAGTCGAAACGGTCTGTTCAGTGCACTGAAGAAGACTGGGTGCTCTACTTACTACTCTACTGAGCATTGTTGAGTAGTTCCACACAAGTATAAAAGGTATAATCAACTTTGATGGTGTAACATCGGAGGAGTTTAAAGTCAAAAATGGAGTAAAGCAGGGGTGTGTACTTGCTCCTACCCTCTTTGGAATATACTTTTCACGTCTTTTGACACATGCCTTTCGAGATCAGGAGGGTGGTATTTTCATTCATTCTCGATCTGACGGCAGCCTTCACAATGCACGCAGGCTGAAGGCCAAAACCAGGATTAAAAAGGTACTTATCAGAGAACTGCTGTTTGCAGGTGATGCAGCAATAACCACCCACTCAGAAGAGGAGCTGCAATGTTTACTATCTGCCTTTGCTGATGCATGCTGTGAATTTGGACTAACAGTCAGCAAAAAAGAAGACAAACGGTTACGGTAATGACAGAACTACAGTCTACATTGATGATGAAGAGCTTGAGACCGTAGACCATTTCACATATCTGGATTCCACAGTGAATAGTAAACTATCGTTGGTCCAAGAAATCAACACCAGAATAGGTAAGGCAGCAAAGACAATGAGCAGACTGACAAAGAGCGTTTGGGAGAACAGAAAGCTCACAATTAAAACAAAAACCCTTGTCTATCAGGCTTGTGTTCTCAGCCTTTTTTTTTTTTTTTTTTTGATCGCAACCTTAAAGACATACTTGTCCGAAGCCGACTCCCACCGATCCATACAGCACTTCCTCTTGGGACTACTCAGTGCTCACGCAGCACCTGCAAAACATGTCCTTTCGTTGTCCAGACTTTTTCGGTCAGTTTCCCTAATGGTTCTTTTCAAATTAGGGAACCTTTTACTTGCGAATTCCGCAACGTAATTTATGCAATTATCTGCAAACGATGCAGCATGGCATACATTGGGGAGACTGGCAGGAAGCTAGCTGATCGTTTCCGGGAACACCTCTCTGATATCGACAAGAAGACACTCAAACCAATCCCTCTTCATTTTAATAGCCCTGACCACAGCGGTAAAGATGACATATCTGTCACAGCATTAAAATCTTGCTCTGGCGATCATACTACCCGCCTCGCTTTGGAAAATCGCCTTATCCACAGCCTTGGCGTTCTTAGTCCAAGAGGTATCAATATCCAACATACCTTCATCTAAATAGTTCTAATCTTATCACATTTTAAATGTTAATTATTTTTTTTTATATTATTACCATATTCTATTTCTTATCAATATCATTTATGTATCATTAACACTTGCATTTCTTTTATTCCCAGTATTGTGAATATATTTTTTAGCCATCGTTTATTTTATTTTATTTCATTTATTCCGCATCACATTTTTTAAACGTCGCTCACGTCACCCCTTAGAGATCTACATACTCTCCATTCCTCGTTTGTGTATTTCACTTGTGTTTGAAAAAGGCTGCCTGGCCGAAACGTTACGTTGTGTTGTGCACGTTTTCCTCTTTCCCACTTTGTTGAGCTTTTTAGTCAAATTTTTCTGGAATTCATTGTATTAGCTTGACCTCAGTCACCCCCATAGTTTCACCATTTTTGTGTTCTCAGCACTCTGCTTTATGGCAGTGAAACTTGGTCAACATATTTGCACCAGGAGAGACGGCTAAATAGCTTTCACATGCGATGCCTAAGAAGAATAATTGGCATTAAGTGGCACCTCGGGTGCCATTAGCTCTGGTGTCGGCAGCTTTTTATAGGGACGGCTTCTGGTGACATTGGGGCCCCGGTAGGTACGTCGTCCTTGGTAGCTGGTATAGATCGGGTGGGGCGATTTATATTCTGCCTCTACTGGCCGGTCTTTCTCCGTCTTTGTTGCTTTGCACCAGCCATGATGAAATGCGTTAGCGCTGACAATAGCTGCTTTAAAATTATGGTGTTTTCACGATTAGGTAGATTCGCCTTGCTTTCTGGATCAGGTAACTAGCAATAGCTTTATCCCTGAATAGTCAGCAAGCCTTGTTAAAAATATTGAGAAGGACTCCAAAGGTGCTTTCCCGGCAGTATTCAAGGCTAACTCTTTTGGTAGTGGTGCATAAATGGGCTGCTAATACCCAAACGAGCGCCGACCAAGACAACTAGTCAAGACTGGTTCCGTCAAAAATCTAGCGAATCCGTGTCAAGTATCTAGTTATCGAGAATCGGGCGACGAATGGAGCGTTAGCGAGCTGGCGACGAGAGGTGCTGTTTATCGGGCTGATAAGCGAGCGAGGGGCGTGGTCTCATGCGTATCGTATCGTATAAAATCAAACAAAAATTTCAAGCTTAGTCCTTTTTTAGCCGCCTGATGGCCTGCTTTTTCAAGGACGGTTCCTTTGCTATCTTATTTTATTTATATTCCTTGTGGTGAGCACTTTCACCTGAGTTTGTTCATTTGTTGCCTAAGTTCTGGTTCTGAGGGGCCTGGTTCCTGTTTAATTGGCTATTCGCTAGCTTTTGCACTGTTCATCTGTGTTAGCACCAAGTCAGTTTGAAGTCACACCGCTACGAAACAAACAGTTCCGCATACTGAGCGCCCTAAAACACGGCCCCCACAGGACGACTGTCACAATCTTGTTGTTGTGTGCAGCCGTTAGATAAGTAGAGGAGGTAACAAAGGTTGCAAAAAAATTAGAACGCCCGAAGGTGCAAAGATATTTTATAGCTAGGTCGGAAGTTGGAGAGAGACAGATAGCTTGCTAGGTTGAGGAAGAGGTCCTTGGTGGGTTGAGTCCTGCACACTGCCTGCTCTGCCTGGGTAGATCTGAAAATAGACTGATTTACATTTTATATATATGTGGGGAGGGACGGGTGAAGTTATCAGGGAAGCGTGGTAGCCTGGAATTCCACAAGTGCTGGTCCCCTTATTGTGCAATGCCCTTTTAGCTGGTTTGCCTCAGAGCGTCGGGTGGCCTTTGGTGGGTTTCTTCGGCTTTTAGCTGAAAATGAGTTTATTAATATTGAAACATATGTGGGAGGGGCGGGGAGTTTACAAAATGAAATGCATAACAGACTGAAATCCACGAGTGCTGGTCCCCTTCTTGTGCTATGCCCTTTAGCTGGTTTGCCTCGGAGCGTCGGGTGGCCTTTGGTGGGTTCGGTCGTATTATTCTTTCTGAAAATATACTATGAGAAATTATGTTAGTTGAATTTTTTAGTCTGGTTGATTCGCCTGTGGTTGAGAAGGAGTGGAAGTGATACAGGCTGAGGGGCAGGAATGCCTTTGAGAGGACATACAGTGAGGTCGGAAGAGTGAGTGAGAGGTAAGGTTGCCTCTGTTGTGGGTGCTGGTACTCGCTGGATCTGGTCATATCATTATGAGGGGTGGCTCTCAGATCGCTTTCCCGGTTCTGGATATGAACTGCTTCACGAGTCGCTGGACCTTGTCGTCGCAGCTTACACTGAGGCAGTTTTCAGTTGTCATAGGTTGGTTTGAGGCTCTGAAGTGCAGCACGAGCTTTTGTCTCTCTATTTCATGGTGTTTACAGTTTAGTAGGAAGTGCTCCATGGAGTTAGGGGCCCTGCATTCCTCGCACACAGGAGTGCGGAATCGGTCTGGCCAGCACCCTAGTCGCATCTTCCACAGTTTTCGAATGGCCGGAATTTTGGTCGGTTTAGTCACTTGATTCTTGAGACTGGGTTTGTTGAGTAGTTTGTAGGCAGCTCTGCCTTTGTCGCTGGTCGACCACTGTTGGGACCATTCTCTGCATATTCTGCTTTTGATAATCGCTTTTAGTTCAGTTTTGCCCAGTCCCGCGAATACTGTGTTGTGGCTAGCCGTGCCTCTCTTCGCCGCTCTGTCTGCTGCTTCATTGCCCTCAATGCCTATGTGTGCTGGGATCCAACCAATGGTAGTTTGGCATCCCAGGCTTCTGAGTCGGGTGGAAATTGTCAGGATTTCCTCTTTAATGTCTTGCCGGCTCACTTTCGAAAAGCCCCTCAGGGCTTGTACTGCTGATAGTGAGTCAGAAAGGACGAGGAGTTTTATGGGGGGCCGTTCGCAGGCTAGCTCCAGTGCTTTCAGAATCCCTACCAGCTCAGCTGAGCAGACTGCCATATCGTTAGTGAGTCGGTATTCGTGTGTGGTCTTCCAGGTCGGTATGTAAACACCGGCCCCGACTTCTCCCGTGCTGGTTTTCGAGCCGTCGGTGTATATAATCATAGTGTCAATTTCTGCGTCACGGATGTACTGTTCGACTCTCGACCTTGCATCGAGTATGTCATGGTCTCTGTCTATCACGTGGGCGAGGCTTTCGTCGGTGAACGGTGTCTTAAGCTCCCAGGTGGGGATAGTCGGGTGGTATTTCTTACCGCTGGTTATGTTGGTGGTGTCAATTTCGGATGCCGTTTTCCAGGCGGCCGGTCTCTGGAATGTTTGCATTGGAACGCTGACCTTTGACCAGGGGTATTCGTTGACAGCCAGTGCCTGGATGGCAGGGTGGCGTGGGTCAAGTGCCGCTTGGGACCAGTAGCCGTGTCTAAGTTGTTTTCTGCGTAGTTTTAGTGGTATGACGCCCAAGGCTACTTCCATGGCTTCTTGACTAGTTCCTTTCCCTGCCCCCAGGATGATTGCCATCGCCTGGTTCTGAATAGTGTTTAGTGTCTCTTTTTTGTCATCAGAAGCAGCATCATATACGATGGAACCGTATTCAATTTTGCTTCGGATGAATGCCTTGTAGAAATTTAGTAGTGTCTTTGTGTGTGCGCCCCAGCCGGATCCTTTGATAATTCGTAGCAGGTTGTTATTGCTCTTGCATCTTGCGACAGTTTGTTCAATGTGTCGACCCCAGCTCATTTGGGAGTCGAGCAGCATTCCCAGAAATGTCGTTTGTATCTTTCTCTGTATTCTTTGACCGTCTATTTCTATGCGGGTGTCAAAGTCTTCGTACGTTCGTACTCTTTTCCAGTTGAAAATCATCTGGGTGGTCTTGGTTGGGTTGATACGAAATCCCCACTTCTCCATCCACCTTGTAACGTTGTTGGTTGCCCTCTGCAGCTGATTTCTGGCTAGCTCAAGGTTGGAATCGGAGCACCAGATGGCACAGTCGTCGGCGTACTGTGATAACATGACGTTTTTTTCTCCTATGGCCTCCGCCAGGTCATTCACGAGGATGGAGAAGATCACCGGGGAAATCACCGAACCTTGGGGGGTGCCGTTCTCTTGCGAGTGGGTTGCCGATTTTGCGTTTCGCACTATCACTGAGTAGGTTCGGTCTTGGAGGAAACTCTTGATGTAGTTGAGCGTTTTCTCCACAATTCCTATTACACTCAGTTTCCTGATGGCGGCTTCCCTCCAGCAAGTGTCAAAGGCACTGGTAAGGTCAAGAAAAATGGCGATTGTTTTCTCTCCTTTTAAGAAACCTCTCTTGACGTGATCCTCTAGTTTGATCACTTGGTCAATCGAGGATCTGTTAGCCCTGAATCCGGACTGGGTGCAGCTGTACTTGTTGTTTTTTTCGAGATGGAAATTGATTCTTCTGGTAACCACGGTCTCCATCAGTTTTCCTAGGTGGGAGGTCAGCGAGATAGGTCTGTATGAGTCCAGTCTCTGCGTGTCCCTTTGAGGCTTAGGTACTGGGATGACCGTGGCGTGTTTCCATTGTTGTGGGATTGTCCCTTCTGTCCAGACATCGTTGAACAGCGCCGTTAGCACTTCGAGTGTTTTTCTAGGGAGCATTTTGATGAGTTTGTAATTCAGAATGTCTGCCCCTGCTGCTGTGTCTTTTTTCGCCCGGAGCGCTGAGGTGACCTCGTCGACTGTGATGTCTGTGTCGAGGTAATAATCTGTGATGTCTGATTCAGGCTTAAGTTCTCCAGTTGCAAGAAGTCGTTCTCGTCTCCCCCTCTCTGTTGGGCCGAGCATCTCTGTTGAGCTGATCTCATAAAAGAATTGTCCAAACATGTCGGCCTTTTCTTTGTCTGTGATCGCCAGGCTCGGTGTCTTAATTGTGGGGATTCGAGACGACTTTTTGTTCCCTTTGATGGCCTTGATTTGGGCCCACACTCTGCTCACAGGGGTGCTCGGATTCAGACTCTGACAGAATGTTTTCCAGTGGGCCTCTTTTGATCTTTTAATGATTCTGTTGCCGCGTTTCTCTGGATTCTGTATTCTTCAAGGTTCGCATTGGTCTTGTTGCGTCTGTATCTCCGCAGAGCCCTTTTTCTTTCATCTGTGGCCGCCGTGCACTTCTCGTTCCACCAAGCTACAGGCGTTTTTTTCACTGTTGTGTGAGGTCTGACCGCTCTGTTTGCTCGGCAGCACAGGTGTGGCGGCATGTTTTTACTTGGGATGTTTCTGATGGCTGCTACCAGTATAGTGTTCGTGAGCCTTTCTGAATAGGCTGATAGGCTTTCGCCTAGATCACGTTCTATGGTGGTTTCGGCTAGCTCTTCCTGAAACGCTTTCCAGTTGGCCTTTCTAAAATTGAAGTTGGGTCGGAGACTGTCTTCGTTGGTGAGCGCTTGTGCGTTTAGGAACACGAAGATCGGGAGATGGTCGGAGTTGCTGTCTTCGGATATCACCCATTGGCAGCCCGTGAGTTCGGTCGTTACCATGGTGACGTCGACCACTGTGTCTCTCATCCTCATGTTGGGGTTGATTCTGGTGAAAGGACCGTCGTTGAGGATGGCGAGTTCGTTTTCCTCAGCGAATTCCATTAGCCGGTTACCTCCACTGTTGGCTGTGAGGCTGCCCCACGCTGGATGATGGCAGTTCATGTCTGCTAGTATTATCGAGTGTGGCTGAATTTTATTTTTGATTTCATCAGTGTCTGCTGCCTCTAGTTTCCCAGCTGGGCAGTAGACGTTGATAAGTTTGATCTGTTTCCCTATGCCGGCGATTGTTACCGTTATGGCCTCGCAGTTTTCGGTGTCAAAACATTCATGGCAAATGACTTTTATTGTGTGCGGTACGAGGATAGCCACTCCTCCACCTCGTGTGTCTTTTGTTCGGTCGTGTCTGTAGGTGATGTAACCTTGCTGCTTGAAGTGATCGGCGGGTTTAAGAAGTGTCTCCTGCAGGGCTATGATGGTGCAGTCCCCTTCTAGTTGATTCATAATCCCTAGAAGGTTCTTGATTCCCCTGCAGTTCCACTGAACAATTCTGATGTTGGTGTCTTTCATTGTTTGGTTTTTAGTCTGTTGGGACATTTGCGTTTTTGGTTTTGTGGTTTGTTTATTGGGTGTCTGGTTGGCTTTCACAGTCGGACAGGCTACTGCTTAAGGTGCTGGTGTCGGTTGTCGCGTCCTCCCCCTCGGTTTCAGTGCGTGGGGATTCGGAGCCCCGAGCTTCCAGCGCCCTGTTAACTATTTTAAGAATCCTGTCGTCTATGTTCGAGCTGAATTTGTTAAAAGCTTCGTGTATTTCGTTTGCTGTATTTGTTTTGTTTTTTTGCACGTCGATTAGTTTGGTGAGCTCGTCTACGTGAGTTTTGGTTTCTTCGATTCTCCTATTGGCCATTGCCAGAGTTTCGGTGAGGCTATTAATTTGTGCTTGGAATTCTTCTGCGGTTTTCTTGCTCTTGGCTTTTTCTTGGTCAAGGGCTTTTTTCGCAGCTGCTAGCTCTCTTGTCAGTTCGCCAATTTTTTTTGCTTTCAGCTGTATCGGCTATTGGCTGAACGCAGCTTACCGCCGCCTTCTGATTGGTTGCCTGGGCCGTTTGAAGGTTTGCTAGTTCGGCGCTGATAATTCTCAGGTCGGATTGCATTTCCTTGTCGGTTTTTTTCTGTGACTGGCGGAATCTGGCTACCTTCATGGGAATGTTTGTGAGCTGGGATTCACGCCAGGCCATTTTTGCGTCTTTGAGTGATTGGCAGCCCTGGTATTTGGCGCTGTGGTTGCCTCCACAGTTGGCGCATTTTCTTTCCAAGTTGCCGACTTTGTAATTATTTTTGTTGGCATTGGCTTTCTCACAGTCGCGGTGCCAGTGGTTCATGCTGCAGTACTTACAAACCGGAAGTTCTTTCCGGCAGCTGGTGTGGGAGTGCCCGAAGACCTGGCATTTCCGGCACTGAGTCACGGGTGGAATGAACTTTTCAAAGTATCTTTTTCTTCCTTGGAAGTTGATACAAGCGGGGATTTGTGTTCCTGCTATGGTGATCTTTACTAGCCAGGTGGGGTCCCCGTTGCCTTTCTTGATGCGTTCTACTTGCATGAATTCCAGATCTGGATTTTCGTTTTTCATTTTTTCGGTGATCTTTGCTATGTCGATGTTAGGGTTAATGCCCTTGACGGCAATGGCGACCGAATCCTTAACCAGTTCTACCGCGACCTTGATGTTGTTCATACACGTGTAAATTTTCTTTTCTGTCGTGTTTTTGAAGCCTTCGATCAGGTCTTTTGTGGCCGCGGTACAATTTAAAATGACAATCAGGAGTGCTTGGTGGATTATCACTCTGGCGAATGATTTAATCCCGACTTTGAGTCCAAAGTCCAGGATTTCTTTTGCCTCGCCCGGGTTTGCCGAAAAGATTGACATTCCTTGAAATTCTACTTGTGTAATGTTCAATCTGACAGTTGTTCGGCTGTTTGGCGCTGGGGCAGGAGCTTCAGGGATGACTGGCAGGCCCTTGCCCCTCCCTTTGGTGCGTGGCTCTTGAGGAATGGCCACTCCTCGCGACACTTTGTCGGCGTAGCTCGGCGTCGCGACCGCCTCACTGGGCGCGGCTACCGATGTCGTAACAGGAGGAGCGGCCTCCTGCACCGGCAGATCTACAATTGTTTCTTTATTTGCCGTGATCGGCGGGTCCTTCCCAGCGGGCATCTCTGCGAACTTTTCGGGTTCGGTCGATTTGGCCCGTGAGCTGGCCCTCGTGTTCCGAGTCATAATTGCTTATAAATTAGTTGACGATTGTTTTTTAAAGGTTGAACGTACGCCCTAGGTCGCGGTTTAAAGCGTTAGTGAAGTAGTTTATATTTACCTAGGGCGTTGTTCCTTCCTCTAATGATCCTCGGCTCGGTATGTTCCAGTATACCGAGACTTCTTGTGATGTCCTTGGAAAATATAACACTGGTCACCTGTGTAGATCGTGTTGCTTGGCAGCTAACCAAGCCCGACCGTTCACCGAACCAATTCAAGCGATCGATACCTTTCCTCGAGTAGCCAGCCGGACAGATCAAGCCGTGTAGGAACTTAGCGATCTATGTCCGTGCAATGGCGTACCGATTCAGGCAGATCCAGCCGAAAAGGTCTGAGCGACTGAGTCTGGGTGGTAAGCAAACCTTGCTACTCGATCACAGAGACTATTACTAGTAGCAGTGGGGCAACGAACTCCCACTACTACAATCGATTACAAAATGGTGCTGTAACTGGCTACTGAAACTCCACCCGCAACGCCGAATGTCAAACAACCAGTCAAGACTGACTCAGCCGAATATCAAGCGAATCGGTGTCAAGTATCTGATTATCGAGAATCGGGCTACGAATGGAGAGACAGCGTTCAAGCGTAAACGAGAGGTGCGTTCGTGTGGACAGTCTGCGCTCGAATGCTGATCCGTGGTCTCATGCCTCTTCATAGCACAATATAACACTAACGTCTGGAAAGACGGAAGGTACCAATCAATTTAGGTCACCTTTAGGTATAGCCGTCGCTCGATTGAGGCTCGTTTATTGGTCAGGCTCGGGTGGTTTGTAATCGGGCTACGAATGGAGAGACAGCGTTCAAGCGTAAACGAGAGGTGCGTTCGTGTGGACAGTCTGCGCAGGGGTTTTGATAGATTTGTTGGAGGGGATGGACAATAGATATACTATTCAGGAAAATATGTTAAAGTGATTATAAGGGCGAGTGTCAGATGAGGCTCATGGTGGTTTGTGATCAAGAAGCACCATCATCAAGGGCCATGCTGCCAGGCAAGGGCGACCATGTCTCATCAGAGTTTGTTGTGGTGTAAGTTTTTAGCTGATGAGCTGTGGTTATGGTAGTATATAATTAGGCGGCAATAAGTGGTCATCGACAACAGTGATTCGTGGTGGCAGGGATCCAGCGCATCTCCTGGGCATATAGTGCTATAACTTTAAATATAATAACAATGAAAAATTATGGCTGAATGGCGGGTGTCATGTCATTATGTTAGGTACCTATGGATCACTGAGGGGCAAGTTGTCCTATCAGCTACTTACATGATGTGTCATGTCATTATGTTAGGTACCCGTGGATCACTGAGGTCCTGTCAGCTAGTTACATTAGGGGTCATGTCATTATGTTAGGTACCTATGGATCACTGAGGGGCAAGTTGTCCTGTCAGCTAGTTACATGATGTGTCATGTCATTATGTTAGGTACCCGTGGATCACTGAGGGGCAAGTTGTCCTGTCAGCTAGTTACATTAGGGGTCATGTCATTATGTTAGGTACCTATGGATCACTGAGGGGCAAGTTGTCCTGTCAGCTAGTTACATTAGGGGTCATGTCATTATGTTAGGTACCCGTGGATCACTGAGGGGCAAGTTGTCCTGTCAGCTAGTTACATTAGGGGTCATGTCATTATGTTAGGTACCTATGGATCACTGAGGGGCAAGTTGTCCTGTCAGCTAGTTACATTAGGGGTCATGTCATTATGTTAGGTACCTTTGGATCACTGAGGGGCAAGTTGTCCTATCAGCTACTTACATGATGTGTCATGTCATTATGTTAGGTACCCGTGGATCACTGAGGGGCAAGTTGTCCTGTCAGCTAGTTACATGAGGGGTCATGTCATTATGTTAGGTACCTATGGATCACTGAGGGGCAAGTTGTCCTGTCAGCTAGTTACATGAGGTGTCATGTCATTATGTTAGAAACCTATGTATCACTGAGGGGCAAGCTGTCCAGTCAGCTAGTTACATGACAGTTTTAGGGGTCATCTGGGCTTATGGTGCTATGACTTTAAAAAGACTAACAATGAAAAATGATGGTAAAGGAGCAACTGTCATATCATTAGGTGTCAGCAGTTGAGTGAATGGGTCCAGTTATCGTGTTGGCTAGTTACATGAATAGTTTTAGTTGTCATTGAGGAGTCACAGAATATGGGGCTATGAATAACACAGAGTTAAAAAAAGAACAATTATGGCAAAGTGGTGTGGGTGTGGTGCAATGTTAGGTACTTGTGGCTTAGTGAGGGGTTGAAGTTTTGTGTCGACTAGTTACATAAGCGGTTTTATGGTCAGCAAGGCCTTCTGAGCATATGGTGCTACGACTGTAAAAAGTATGATGGGGGGGGGGGGGGGGGGGTGTAGAGTCATTGCGCAATGTTAGGTGCCATTGGATCAGTGAAGGGGAAAAATGTGTATCAGCTAGTAAGATGTGGGGTGTTAGAGTTCCCAGGGCATATGGTGCTTTGACTTTTTATATAAAACAAAATAGGAAAATTAGGGTAGAGGGGTTTTAGGGGCCAAGGGACATCAAAAGCACAATGTATATGTCAAGTTGGTCACTGGTCATGGTAAGGCATTCATTGAAGTTTCTTGGTAAGTTGACTGAAAAAGATTTAATTTTTTTGTACTTAACAGGACAACTCACAACCAAAAGTAAAATGTCTCTCAGAGATTCGAGCTCGGGTCTCCTGCTTGAGAGCCCAGTATTTAATCCTTCAACCAGCTGCTCTTCATAAGAAATAACAACCTTAATAAGTGGGCCACAGACTTTACACATTTGAATTTGATAATGTTTTTAAAAAAATAAAAAATAAAACGATTGCCAGAAGACACAGCAATTATGTTACATTACCATAATCGACTTCATCTCACATTAGGCATTTCCATGCATGCTGAGTCCTCCAATACATTAGCCTCTCCAAGATACCTTTAGTGATTGTTCCCATGAGAAGTTGGTTATAGTGTCTCCTGTCCTGACGCTGAGGACAGCATAAACATGCTTCTCCAAGCTTATCTCCCCGGTCGTGCAACTGTGTTAGCATCAGAGATTCATCATTAACCCCCAACCTAGTCCATACAACATTGATAATATCAGCTCTGTCCACGCTTGTTCCTGTCTGCAGTGGTGCATTACTTTCCAGCATGTTTAGACCCAAGAAGTGGCAGTGTCAACTAAGATGTACTGCTCATGCCTCCCAGAATCAAAACAACGTTTTGAGTGGGAAAACTGTCAGGTGCCTCTACATTTTAGAGAAGACACTGTGGGTTTTGCCTGGCTTTTCACACCGGCATTTTAAACCTTCCAGACAATTTCCATATTCGCCACATTCACACTTATTTTATAAACATGTAGATGTAAACCAAAACAATACCGCTGTTTCTTCTGTTTGCATCTCATCTAGTCACCTGGTATCCCAATGAGTTGCTTCATTAATGCACTTAATTCTAATGATGGCTGTGCCCTCTCCATAATGAAAGTTGGCTACAGTGTACCACTACTGTCTTTGGGAATATTAATGGTGAGGTCCAAATCTCTTCTATGGTGCAACTCTCGTACAATTGTCCGAAAACTGCGAGAACGATTAATTGTAATTGCTTACCACGAGGAACAATGATCCAGAAATTGTTAGCCACAATCGCCAACCTCAAAGATATGGAATCACTCTATTCTATTAACTGTTTAAATCATTAGTGAAATCATGTTCAAAAACAGTTCTTGCTCAAACCTCTTGTACATTAAAAAAGTTTCTTGTTTTGCTCTTTCAATCGAAGTCAATTCACTCTTTGGTGTAGACAAACATCAGGTAACAAATACACAGTGCCTGTATATTTATCAAAGACTGCTCCAATGCAATATGATGAAACAGGCCTCATTAAATTAACTGCGTGTGGTTGTATATTGTCTAAAGTTTACATACCTGAGTTCAAGTGTCCAGCTAGCAGTGTTGATAGGATACAGTCTGACATGATGTTGAAACCAACTGTGCCCTGTATTTCATACTACTGGTTTATGTGATGTCATGGATATACATGTCATAATTGTATCTGACTCATAGAGCATGTTGAGAAAGGTGGAGACAGGCATGCTCCATGCAGTGTGGGAAGCAGTGTCCTGTGGATATTTTCTCCAGGCCAGGTCAAGCCGATGTGTTGGGAAATGAGCAGGCAGATAGACTGGTCGGTTCTGCTAAAACTTGGTGGTGAAGTGATGTATGACAAGCTAGTTATTGTGAGGGCCCTTTGGGAACGAGTGAACAGTGCAGAGGCAGAAACAGATCATTATGGTCTGAGGAGAATGGCACTGCAGGGAGTTACCAGGAGATGCTGGCTGACGCTGAACACTCAAGGGAAAGCTGAGACAGATGTACAATCAGGCAGTTACTAGTACCATGAGAATCGGGACTCTTCTCTTGGTGTTAAAGATGGGGATGTGCTTATGGCAGTGTCCCTAGTGCTGCAATGTCGATTCTTAATTCAACATTCAACATGTTATGGAGTTTCTAAAAACCCTTAAATCTCTTAACAAACATCTGAATAACTCACTAATCCTGTTAACATTCACTGAGCTGCCATCGTACATTGTAAAGAAGTTTTTACAAAAGTGCAATGCAGTGCAGTGCTATTAAAGCTGAAAGTCTGCCATGTACAAAAGTTAACCCAAGGGGTGATTTGCCCAGTGTGGTGTCCAGGCAAGGATTGTCTACCAGAAACAACAGCCTTATCATGGACTGATTCCATGTCTCGGTCTGTGAAAAAGACACTGTAACTCATTGGCAGCATGCTCCTCAGTATTTCAATCAGCTTTATTAAAATATAATAAAATAATGCAGCATTAGAAATGTCCAACAAAAACAAATTCTCATCTGTGTAACTTTGAAGTACTAGTGCCAGATGTTTGAAGAATTCAATAGCCATTTTAGCTGGCATTTTGCAGTCTCAAATATTGCAAAGATGCTTGGTTTTATAACCAGGCCAATGCTTTCTTTCAACAGGCCACCTAGGCAGCCAACATGGTCCTGTAAAAGGTATAGTCTGAAAGAGAAGTTATTTTATTTAAACCTAGGATGAAAAATAAACTGGCACTACATTAGTGGTAATTTTATCTTCAGGATTCACTGCTTTCTGTGTATCTTAAATATATATTTGTTCAATATTTCAAATCCTTTCCACTTTTTGTTAGAGGCTTATTTAGTGTACCTATTTTTATACAATTGCAATTATATTACTTTAGTGATTATCTGTCACCAAGACTCCACAATACTCTCTTAAGTCAGGTTTGTAATAAACATGAAGGCAATGAATACTCTTGTTTATGGACACTACTTTTGTGATATAAACAATATGCATCTGTTGGCTGGCACTGCTGTTATATCACACTAGTGACAGTATGTACAGTAAGTTACAACTGACACTATGCACATGTATTAACAAATCAAAAAATGTCTTATGCTTTATATAAAATGTCTCAGATTACATAAAAATATATACATATGCACTTTGTGCAATACAAAAGTGCATAATTACATTGTAACAAAATATACAAAAAGCAAATGTACGAAAGTGCACTAGGAACAGATATGTACAGTCATGTTACATAAATAACTGCATGTTTACACAATGACTAGAGCTAGTGCTGAAAGATATATGAGTGAAGTGGAGATACTAGTTAGATACAAGAGAGAAAAGCAGACAAAATTAAGTATTTTATTAGCTGCTGTTTAACTTTCTCATCTTAAGCTTTCAACACTTGAGCTCTGTACTACAAGTGAATTGTTTCCTGTAACTGTTATTTCCAATACTCTAGCATTAGTTTCACCAGTCAGATCTCTCAGATCAACTGATGGGTTACCCTCAAATTTCTTCATCACCATCATTTGCCCTGTGTGGTGTACCGTTGTATTTGTAAGCTGGAATCTATTTCTCTGATAGATTATCACATTCATATGCTTGGTTTTAGGACAATAACAATTAATAATAGGAATGTAATTGCAGTAATCCTTCACTCCTATTGTGTGTGTTAAAAAATCATTTGTCTTATAAGCATATCAGCCTAAGAACTGAGCACTGTTAACTATTTCAAATTTAAATCACACAAACACTTATGTTAACAAAACTAGATGGCTTTTTCTAGTCGGTCCAACTGAGGGGATGGGGGAGGGGGAAAAGAATTATACTGTGTTGCCACTGAACAATTTATGGCCTGGCAAATGTTGCTGTATCTCAATAGGTGAATAATACATTAACAGTTTAATCATTACTGAAGCAAAAAAATGAATCCTTCTAACTGAAACACACAATCGAATCCACTCAAAAGTAAATGTCTCTTTCACTAGGACAAACCACAGGTTTATGATGATAACCTATGTCTGCCCAAATCTAGACATAATCAGTTTACTAGGTTTATGCAGACAGAAGGACATGGTCATGAACTTGTGGTTTGTCCTGGTTAAACAGGCAGCTACTTTTCAGTGGAGTACATTTTGTGTTTTAGGTGGAAAGATTCATTCACCTGAAGAGATACAGCAACATATGCAAGGCAATAAATTGTGCAGTATATTTTTTGCGTCTTCTTTGTTCAAATTTCCCACTAGAAAAATCCTGCTTTGATTTTCTAAAAAAAAAAAAAAAAACATTAATACTTATTGTTTATTAACAAATATTCTTCAAAAGGCTGACCATATGGACTGGTACATACAGAGATCAAGACAGGTCACAGTTCAAGCCCCAGCAGAGCCTATATTTGTCAAGACCTATCTAAACCTCTCTACTGTTATCCTATAAACAGGTTCTATGATTGGCGGCCTGGCCAACTTGACTAAGATCGTTTGATTCTAAGTCAGACTATGCTGGCCTGAGAAGCCAAGAACCAACAGTCTGTATTCAAACAGGCAACATATGTAAAACTGATATGCATACACCATTCAAGTCCTGGAACAAGACCAAAATCTAGACACAGACAACCAGCCAGGACTTTCTGCCAGAGATCACAGCTGGTGAATGCAGAAAACAAAAAGAATAAAAGGAAGTCTCATGAACATAACCTACAGGTTTACCCATCTTCCTGAAACAGGAATATTCTTAAACCTATACTCATAAGGAAATATGGCAAGGAAGAGAGAGATGGTCATCCCACATTATTGTGTCATGACCTAGAATATGTGTAGGCATAATGCTTCAGACATGAAAATCTGCCAAGAACAAACCTTAACCATAATGTTAAATGTACCCACCAACATTTTTATTACCCTTAGCTTGATCAGCCTGAATTATTATAGTATTTGCAACTGATAAGAAACCAGTCCCAGAGCACTTCCATCCCTACACCCTGCTGAGCTGAGAAGACTATATCTAGCCACTGATATATCAAATGCTGATATATCACCATGGCTGAGTGACATGTTCTTGAAAATAGTCGTTAAATTCACTTGTTTCTATTTGCAAATGTGCAGCGTTTTATAGCTCATGATATAAATAAGGGGGAGTGGAAGTGGGGGGCCTTATGAACTCAAAGGCTAATTTACAGCAAAGCTGAGGTCAAATTTACCCCAAAAGCCTAAATGACAAAGGCCGTGGTGTCACAGCATTAGTCAAAACGTTTTTAAGACCCCGAATGTTTCAATTGAATGCTTCACTCTGTGTTTATTAATTACCCTTTATGTATCTTTTTATGATTTCGAAAAAAAAAGTAGACAAATTCATTTCTCCACAATTTATTAGTCACATCTAATACAGGTGGAGAACATGGGAATTCCCACAAATTCCTGACTCACTTACTAGCATTCACGGGGTGAAAGGAAAGGATTGACTGGGTAATTTATGTGCACCTGATTTCTTTCATGTGGGTTTTTTTTTGTTTTTTTTTTAAGACAGTGCATGAGTCACAGGGTATTGACCATAAACTGAAAATATTTCAGTAAAAGACGAAATTAACTTTCATTCTTTATTTTATTAAATTCATTACTTTTTTTAAATACAATACGTTTCTGATGAAGAGAGTATCCGTTGATTGCCTTTGAAAAGCACTATCTGTCTTCCGGCAGATGTAAAATTCCTTGAAAAAAAAAACTTATACCAAACTCTTTATTTCCAATACTCCAGCATTAGTTTCACCAGTCAGATCTCTAAGATCAAAAGATGAGTTCCCCCTCAAATGTCTTCATCGCCATCATTTGCCCTGTGCGTTGTACTGTTTTATTTATTAGCTTGAATCTATTTCTCTGATAGGTTATCCCATTAATATGCTAGCTTTGTCTATTATCAGTCGGCTCTGTGGCTAAGTCGATGCGAAAGCTTCGTAATGATGGGATGCCGGGTTCGATCCCAGCTGCGGTCCATGCACGTTGCTTTGGTCTCGACAGTAGTTTTAAGTAGTGATTTTCACTATTCGGCCGAATACGAAAAATGGGACCAACTATTCAGCTGAATAGGAATACAAATAGTGTATAGTGTATAAAATATATCTAAAAAAAAAAAAAAAAAAACCCACATTCATAATGTCAAATGTACGCTGAACTTTTACTACACATAAAGTAGCACAGAATAGTCATCTTCTTCTTTAGCATTCTGAGCCCTTGAGGTTTACTGCTGCAGATATCACTCGTCTCCACTCATCTCTCTAGCTGGCCTTCTCTACACATTTTGTGACACCAGTTGTTTGCAGGTCTGGCTGGACATTATCTCTTGAACTTCTTTTTTATCTGCCTCGTGGTCTACGCCCGTTCCTCTCTCAGGTGTATACAGTTTTACTTCTCTGTCATCTGACATTCTTTCAATATGCCCCAACCATTTTAGTCTGTTAGCTCTCATGATGTCAGTGATCAATGGTGATTTAAACAGATTATGTGTTAACGTTTTTGCTTCTCATTCTCCATTCCCCGCTGTTAGCATCTTTGATGGGTGCTTTTTTTTCTGCTTCAAGTTTCGGAGCCATATAAAACGACTGGTTTTATCAATGTTTTATACTTTTTGATCTTGGTTTGTGAGATGGCACTTTGACTTTAGCAGATGTTGAAGGACATAGTAAGCTTTATTTCTAAATTGTATTCTAGATTGCATTTCTCCTCTCAGCATGTTGGAGCAGTTGAAGTTTGCACCCAAGTACTTATATGTTTCAGTTCGTTTGATTTTCATATTATCGACTTGAATGCGGCTGGAGTATATATTCTTTCCATGTCTAGTTAGTATTCGTACAGAATAGTAAACATTTGAAAACATTTTATGTTATGCATCCTTCAGTCAGTCTGTGGTAACTAATAACTAGGAATGAAAGAATCCTAAGTATTATAAACAAGTAACAAAACTTGGAAATTGTCACTGACAGCTTAGTTAATGCATGAAAGCTGCATTACCTTTCAACAAAACAAATCGTTCCATGTTGTCAGTATTAGGGCCGTGTATGCAAAAGCGGGTGTAAGGTAACTACTATTCGTATTCGGCCCGACTGCAACTATTCGGCCGAATACCGAATAGTCAATAGGTCCACTATTCGGCCCTGAAGCAAATAAGAAGGAATATTCAGGACAGCCCTAGTTTTAAGAAAGCCGACCGTCCAGAAAGCAAAGGCAAACTACTGGATGTAAATTTGCCTTTAAAAAACCACACAATAGCCAGGGGCTCTTGGGGTTGGTTCTGCAACGTTCTGTAAAGGATACGCAACAACCTTGTCTATGTCATATCTGTCCAACAGCAAACTCCATAAAATGAAATTGTTTCAGTAAAAGATGAAAACGCTTTTTAATTCACGGACTGTTTTATTTTAATTTCTGAAATGCATTACTTTTCTGATCTACTTTTCATTTGGTTTTATATCTTACTTTTCTGAAGAAAAGAGTATCAATTTAGTCCCTCTCTGAAAACACTGTATTCCATCCGGCTCATGCTTGTTAGGAAGGTTTATTTCAGGCTGATCAAAGTGGGTCTATTTCCCCCTCTCCCTCCCCCCCCCCCCCCCCCTAAAAAGGGCCCTGGAACCCACAAGGGAATAGCTCCTAACATACCGTGAGCTCATCAGATCTTATGTAAATCAACACACATGGACCACTACCACCATGTCCTTTCATAAATATTCAGCCAAGAATACCAATCCAGGCATATTTTTTTTTTATAGGTAACATAAGTTCGCCAGTCAATGGAGTTTTAAATAAGTACCAGGAAATATCCTGAGAGTAAATGCAAATTTGTGTAATGTTGACCACAAAGTATGAATGAATTTCTTCTGATGTTATAAAAGTCATCATGCTCTTACAAAGTAAATGAAGTAACCAATTAGCAAATAGTGAGGCTATCTTCCGAATAATGGTCCCAAATTATCGAGGCCGAAAATATACCCTAACAAGACCTCAGTCACATGTAAATAGCGGACTTCCCCCACGGCCGAGAGTATCTCCCACACCGCTACACGTGGCATGGATTGGGGCTAAACTAGATGGCTGGGACTCACGAGCAAATAAAATGAAGGAAGTTGCAGGAGATGCGGTAGCTGCTGCTCATGAGTCCTAGCCATCAAGATTAGCCCCAATCCAAACCACGCGTAGCGGCGTGGGAGATATTCTCGGCGGTGGCGGTAGTCGCCGGAAGTGCGCAATTTAAGTCGCTGGATGTCTGCAATTCACATGTGCCTGAGGCCCTGTTAAGGTATATTTTCAGCCTCGATAATTTGGGACCGTTTTTCAGAAGATAGCCAATAATGATTTAGATGGCATAAACTAAGTCTAGAAAATGTTAACACGTGGTTGTAGTCATTGTTCAAGACGAATGAGCCTTCAAAATAAGTTTCTGACATCACAATACTAATGAAGTGAGACAGCCCAAAACTGATAACAAAGAATAGGTCTAACACAAGACAAGAAACAAGTTCAGCAATCTGTGCAGTCATTACAAACAATAAACACATTTTTAAAAATCTTACATTTAATAAACATGTCAAAAAATCAGTAAATCGGAGTTATACAAGTAGGCATGTAGTGTAATATATCTTAAACCTGTACTATAATAACATATCCCTGTGTGGGTTCTGGGGCCCTACTGTGAGGAAAACAAGAACAGACCTATTGCCTACCCAAAAGCATGTCATTATAGAGTCCATTAATTAGGAGCTTCTTCAAGTTCAGAGTGCATCTCGCTGAGAGGCAAGGAACCAACACACATGAGTCAGATCTGTAGAACACACAGGTTCTGGAACAGGGCTAGAACCCAGAAGTGGACAAACAACAAGAACTTTCCAATGGAGTTTTCATCTGGTGAACACAAAGAAGAAGAAGAATAATATAACATATCTGTATTCAGTATGTATAACAGCCAGTGTGCATGGCAACAGAAGCTGGTCATGACTTCACCAAATGTGATTCCAGAATGACCAGACTGCAGCTCTCCAAACACCCCAACAAACACCAGAACTGCTGACATAAACAAACTGTAAACATGTTTATTATTCCACAAATGTTACTGGTCTTATAAATTCCTTGACCTATCTACTATGTTTTAGAATTTTTCATTTCAAATTCATGAAAATATAAGAAAGAATGACAATAAAGTTGAAAGCCTATCACAGACAAAATACTGTCATATTAGGATACAGATCACTGGCATGATTTGGCATTGAATACATGAGGAAGCATAAAATGTAACAGCTCTATACTCCTTAAAAAAAAAGAAAAAAGGATAATGAAATAATGATAGTGATAGTAGTGGTTGCTGTAGCAGTGGTGATGACTGCAAGAACAACGGAAAATAAAAAGCAAATAATGGTGTGGAAGAAGAACAGTGACTTGATGCACGATTCTGGTTATCATGTTAGATGACAAAACATAACCACCTACATTTATTAACAGAGTATAAAATGATATATAAAATTATGCTAGACATGTACTGTGTCAAGACCCTCAATGAGTTATTGAAAAGTGAAAAGGAAAAAAAAAGGGGGGGGGGGGGGGGTATTTACTAATTACTGTATACCATGAAGATGGTCCTGTAAGACTAACTGGAACCACATCCCTGCCTCCTAACCCCTTTCAATGATTTTTCAGTTTATGACAAGCATAAAGTTCAGTGTAGTTGTGAGAACAGTATATGGTCAGTCATAACTCCATGTACATGAAAAATGAGATAGCATGCCTGTTACTATCAATGTTACTGATTAGACTCACAGAAATATAATTGCAACTAGATTCTTTGCAGACTTTCTGATACCTAACTCTATGTAGCAGTGGCACTGATTATCACAAACATTTACCAAAAAATATTAATGCTTAGAAACATTCACAGTGTTGTGACACTAGTATTCTTGTGCAAAAAAAAAATGTTACACAGCATAATGCCATGGGTTGCCTCTGACGGTAGAAAACAAAGTGCTAATGATAGACCTGCAGTCCACACTGATGGTGAACAGCTTGATTCAGTTGACCTTTTCACATATCTGGGGTCCACAGTGAACAACAGACTTTGAATGAACCAAAAAATCAACATCAGGATAGATAAGGCAGTAAAAACAATGATCAGATTAACAGAAGGCTTACAATCAAAACAGAAATGTGTGTCTATAAAGCTTGTGTTCTCAGTATTCTTCTTGACAGCAGTAAAACTGAGCTTTTTCCCACCAAGGGAAATGGCTAAATAGCTTTTATTTGTGATGCATTAGAAGAATACTTGGCATTGAATGCCAAGACAAGATCATAAACACTGAGGTACTGGAAAGAGCAGGTATTACAAAAATGTTCTTAATGTTACACCTGGAGAATAGAGGATGATAAAATCTCCAAAGACATCCTTTATAGTCTATTACAGATGAGTTTGAAGATGCTGAGGTTGAGGTCAACCTCTACTATGTTATAAAGATGTGTGCAAGCTAGACAAGAAATGATTCACGTACCGAAGCAGATTCATGGGAAAAAATTCCATGGACCGTGTTGCATGGAGGGAGGAAATCATGAACGAGGTAAAAATTGAAAATAAAGAGGACAAATTGCAGACAGGTTGAGAGCTGAGCGTCTGAGAAGAAGTGCACTAAAGTCACGTGATGGCAACAATGGTCCTGAAATCCCATGCTCTAATTGTGAAAGACTTTCCTTAATGTGGGAAATTTTTTCTAGTCACACTCAAAATCTTCATGCGCTGTGATTCCCATGTCTACCGCTAGCACAATTCAACTCTTTCGTTTAGAAAGACGGAAAGATGCCAGTGACATAGCAGTTTTATAATGTAACACATTAGTCTTTTATTTTCATTTAATATCATCATCATTATCAAATGCCCTGTTGCATTAATGGAAGCCTTCTTGCATGGTGGGGAATGCCAAAGCTCTGCACCTTGCCTTTCTTTGAGGGCTGACCAGGATGACTGTGGCTGCCCTCAACAGGCCCACTGAGGGGCACTACCTGCAGACCAGATGAAAAACATCATGACACAACAACAAAAGTTGTGCAATGTCCCACAAAACTAATCTGGATGGCTAGCCTGGGAAAAAAATAACAGACGGATGTGTTAGCCGAAACTGCAAATATTGCCATCCATGCTGTAAGTGGGTACAGTGCAGTTATGTCACTTGGATCAATAAAGAAGAAAAGGCAATGTCCTGTTGACTCATCTGGGAGTTAATTCTTTGCCACATATGAGATCTCAAAAAGAATGTACCTTTTAACATATGAAAATATAGATTTAAGGTACAACATAACACGCAGAAATCGCACAGCACTGCTCCAGGCCCTGACAGCATCCTAAAAGACAACAGGCTGATGTTGGATGCTGATATGAAGAGTGTGGCAGGAGAATTCAATATTAGCATACAAAGTGGCCAGATAAAAGAGGAATGGTTCCACAGTTAATTTTTCCCACTGTCAAAACCGAACAAAGACTTCTTAAAGATCGACGGCTAAAGAATTATCTCAATGCTATAGGAGAAAATTGTCGCACAAAGTTAGACTTACTTCTTGGACTGTTAGATAAGTTCCCACCTACGCTTTGAGGGTACAGGTTAAATAAAGAGACTTTGTTCAATGCTGCAGTCTTTGCCTACGATGTATATGAAGGATTTCAAAGAGACATGCGGCAGCGGTAAACTTAGAAGATGCCTACAATAAAGTTCCATATGAATACTTAAGGCACTTACTGCTTAAACTAGAAGAAAATCCTATTCTGTTCCAATGGATTGCTATGGCCCTTTTCCAGAGAAAGGTAGTTCTCAGATTTGGTAGCTGGTCCGCAAATGATTATGTCCAGGCCTGCCGCAAAGATCACCGCTGTCACCAGTCTTGTTCAATGTGTATGCGGCGATGATCACTAAGCAGCAGTAAAAGGAAGGACTTTGTCATTTGCTGATGACATTTTGATATGTCAACAAAAGTGTGACAGAAAAGAGATCATCAGCACAATGCACAACAAACCTGATCGAATTGCCGCTTAGTGGGATGGTACTAATGCCAATGTCAATCCTTTGAAGGCATCACTGACATGGTTCTCATTAGATAATTACAATGTCAAGATGGACTGACCAGAAGTGAAAATGGGTGATAGGTGTTGATCATAACCAACGTAATGACACATCTCAGGGTGAGGTCTGATCGCAGCTTGTCATTCAAAGAACCATGTGATAATAAAAGCCTAAAAAGGTATATCTGCAACGAGGGTTATGGCTACTTCAAATATCAAGCAGAGACTACTAATACTTCTGTTCTACGGGCTGGTCCTTTCCCCCATTGAATATGCTATAGCCATCCTCACTGTCAATGCTACACAGATTGAACAAATTGAAGAAGAATTTTTTGAAGTACAAGAGACACTTCCTGTGTAGCAATGAGAAATTTACTTGAATTTCTGACCATGAACCAAAGGATCAGGATCTGGAGGGCTTGGGCATACCTTGAGATATGGGCTGAAAAGAAACACCCACTGATTCAAGCACTTTTCAGTGAAAAGTGTGACAGGCTGAAGAGGGAAAATCACGGCTAGGTCAGGCAGAAGATATTGTCAAGCAAATATGCAGCCTAACCGACATCACACCTGGTGCAGAATGGACACCCATGCCTCATGCGTTTATTTAAAAATGTTCCTGTATTGCCATACTCGACAGGCAATAAAGGGAGCAGATTCCTATTGCTGTCAATGCAGAGACCACTGCTCTCATCAGTAAAAATTTAGACGAGGTTGATGTGATCTACACTGACGGATTCATTATACGCCAACAAAGAAGCGCATGGCAATTCACAGCACGCTCAGCGGTCAGAACCGTCAAAGACGCCAATGGCACCTTCTCCATGACAACAGGCAGTATGACAATAAAGGTAATGCCAGTAAGACAAGTGTTCATGCTACTCGAAACAAAACTACACCTGCGCATGAGTACTCAGTGATTCAATGAGTATGATTTGGAGGGTTCAGGCAGGTTTGGTGTGAAGGCAATAGCTTGAGTCATTACAGAAGTCCACTGAGCGTGCAGTCACCTTTATTTTCGTGCCGGAATATGAGGGCGTCAACGGCAATGAAAGAGCTGATAGGTTTGCTGGATCTGCTATTACTTCCGAAAGTCAATCTATGGATCAAGCTGATATTATTAATGTGGAGGACTTTATGGGCAGTGAATCCACATCACTCACCAGAATGATAGACTTAGGAGTTAAGATCAGCATAGCAAAAAACGAGAAGCCCACCAGCACATCAGAGGACTTTTTAATCAACATAGAACTGGTACTATTAGCCACCAGATGCTGAGGTTCATACTGAGGAGGGGAATCAGAGCATCTATGGACATGTCAAGAGTGCAATGATGATAACTCAGCTAACTAACTCAATATCACAGTGAAATTGAATACACCTCAAAAAGCTATGGCAGAAATTGTAGGCATTGTTCTTAAGTAAGTACATATGCAAAAATTATTATTAACACACTATATGGAAGTACTTCCCACATATTTAAATGTCATGAATTAAACAGACCAACAAATAACTTACAACCAGTTTTAATCAATGGGGACCCATGCTATAACTGAGAGCTATATGTATCACGACCACTGAGTTTCACTGAATGGCTTTGTTCTCACAAAGAGTTTCACATACCTAAACCACTCTAGATATCTATGTTATCATCAAGAAAGAGCTTGGCATACCTTCTTCTCCAGCATTCCAAACCCTTCAGATTCATTGCTGCCTCCATTCATCTCGCTGGTTGGTCTTCTCTTTCCAGTTGGTGACACCAAGTGTTTGCAGGTCTGTCTGGACATTATCTCTCCATTGTCTTCTTCGTCTGCCTCATGGTCCGTGATCATTCAACTCCTGTGTGTACAGTTTTTAACCAATCTGTCATCTGACATTCTCTCAATGAGCCATTTCAATCTATTAGCCACCACGATACCAGATAATGAATTTTGTTGTTGCTTCTCACTCTCAATTCCCCACTGTTTGCATCTTTGATGAGTCAAAAATTTGTCGTCAAAACTGTTTTCAAAAATCATCTCTTTTAGTTGTGCTCCAGGTTTCAGATCCAATTGTTGTTATCAATGTTTTATATATTTTGATCTTGGTGCTATGAGATGAGACTTTGATTTTAGCAAATGTTTTAGGGCACGGTATACTTTACTTCCACTCTACAAGAGCATCATTTTGCCAGTTCTTCTTTATGGAGCGGAATGCTGAAAATGACCAAAAAGGATGCACACATGCTGTCCACCTTCCACCACACATGTCTAGGTAGAATTATCAAAATTGTCTGGCCAGATACAATCTCAAACATTAAACTACTTCAAGTCACAAACCAAGAAACTTTAGACAGTATGATAACCAAGAGAAGATGGAAATGGCTTGGCCATGGTATGAAAATGAATCCTTATATACCTGCCAAAACAGATCTCACATGGACACCAGAGGGAAAGAGAAAACAGGAGCGCCTAAAAACAACATAGAGATGAACGATGGAAAGTGACCTGAGAGCGGCATCTTTGACATGGAAAACTGCAATAAAGATTGCACAGGACAGGAAAGCATGGAAAGTCCTCTCTGAAGCCTCATGTGCCACTAGGCATAACGAGAACTGGTGATGATGATACTTTACTTCCAGACTGTCCATGTAAATCCATCCTAAATCGAGGCTTAGACATCTCTTTCAGGATGAAAAAAAGTTTTATGAAGTTGGGGGAGTCAGCCCCATGCTTCAACCCTAACCTGGAGTAACAGGGTATCTTTTTTTGTCTGTTCTGTATACTTTGACCTCTCTGACTTAGGAGGCCCTGCTGGTAGCTATACGTCTACTAGCATAGCTCCTAAGGTTATTCAAAAACACAAGCTTCCCCACCGCAGCAAGGTAGAGACACCTTCAGGGGGCAACCTTAACAAATCTTAAATTTTCACAAAATGGCAGAGTCTGTTCTTACAGAGAGCTACATATACCTAACCTGAATGGTTAAGTAGGTTATCACCATAAGTTAGCCACTTCAGCATTTTTGTGAACAGCTGGCAGGACCTATCTTTAGCAACTCTTCTGCAATGCTTACTGTATCAAAATAGACAAAAGCATCACATTCTATATCTGGATATACTGATATTAAATCAGGATAACACGTCTCTGGCATCTGCAAAATCTTGTCATTCTAAACAAGTTAATTTTGTTGCAGAGTGGTGCAAAGGAAAAAAAAGAAATGTCACATTTTATTACAAAGAATTGGCAACAACACCAAAAACATCAAGTTTTGTAGAGCCTAAAACAAAACAAAAATAGGTTACAAATTACTATCAAAGGTAGTGAACATGTTTTTATCCATACTTCTTGAGATCCATTACAAGATATAATAAAAATGTTAAGTTTATAGATTCATTACAATGTTCTGTTAATTAATGCTTTAGAATGCTCACTATAATTCATAATCTTCAATTAAAAATTCCCTATGTGATTCAGCAGCTAATCTTTGAGCTGCAGAAGTTGCCTGTTTGATAGCCACTCTATACTGTCCTTTCTTCTTTTTATTGTAACGAGTTTTAAAGTCTTCTAAGAATGGAAAAAGGTCTGAACAATGCATATGTGAAACAGTATTTGATCCAAACCATGCTACATTGGCTACCCGAGTAATTATAACGTTATTATCACGCTGCGTTACTGTAATATTGGAAACCCGTCCTGGCCACCAAGGAAAACCCTGAATTTTTCCCCACACAATATCACCAACATGAATCTCACGTCCCTCCTCTAAGACACATCCATCAACATTCTGTGTCTGAATTTTCATCATTAATGGCTTAATGATGTCTTTGTCCTCATCCTCCATAGGTGGTGATTGAGGCCCAGGAAAAAAGTCATTTATACAATCTCCAGAATCATCACTGAAGTCACTGAAATGGGTTTCCTCTTCACTAGAACGAGAATGACTGTCCTCAGAAGTCTGCACTTTTCCAAAATCTGAAGGCTGCACAGATTCCGTGATGTGGCCAGAGGAATACACAGTGTCATTTAAACTTCGAAGTGGGTAGTCTTTAAGCATGAGCTTTGGTGAAGGTGAAAAGTGCCAACTTGGTGATGCACTTACTACTCGAGCTGGAGATGCATTTTTTCTTCTATGGGGAGAATTTCCTACAGGCATAATACCTGGTGAACTTTTAATTATGTACTTTGGAGAAACACTGGGAGCTGATTCTCTAGGTGAAGAAGAAACCCTTGACAGCCCTTGGTTCTGTCTCCAAGTGTACACGAGTCTCGGTCTCTGAATGTTTATACTATCCACAATAGGCAAAGCATTTTCATAGTTTTCTGCATCTCTACACTGAGGTACGCTGTTAATTTCCACAGCACTGTTTTGTTCTTCTCCATCACTAACAGGCAGAAGAAAATCTTTGCTGCCTTTACTTTTTTTCAGTTCTAAAGGCACCAGAACAGAATCCTCACAATACGCACTTGCAGATACAGAACTATCATGACGATGACGATGTTTCTTTTTATGCTTTTTCTGAGATTTGGTTGAAGACATTTCATTTTGTTGTAGATCTATGTAGCTTTCTCCTTTGCCGGCACTGGACTTAGATTTGTCGCGATCTTTTGATTTTTTAGCTGCTTTCTTGGCCTTTTTATGAGCATGATACTCTGCTGGCCCAGAATCCAAAATTTTTAGTTTTGGTATTGGAAGTTCTTCATCAATGTGTTCAGCTCCCCGGTCAGGCAGCCTGGGTGGTATTTTGATTATTGCACCATCTCCAATTGTGATTTTAATTGCTGGAGATGGTTTAGCATTACAAGTAGTGGAAATAATACATTTCTTTTTACCACTTTTACTTAATGAGTTACCTTTGCTGTTTTCTGAATCATCAATGATTTGTAAGAAGTCATTTCCTGTATTAATACTTCCAGAGCTTGATGAACGGTGACTTCTAGCTGTAGCATTTATTGGTTTTCTATTGTCAAAATCTGATAATTTGTTTCCACTACTGCTTCGTTTTACAGCCCTGCAAGGTCGCTGAAAAGTTAAGTTTACATTGCTGCTTTCTTTCGAACTTCTTTCATGAGAGATTTTACTTGTTTTGAGCTGTATGTCTTCTAGCAGCACCATGGGCGACTGTAAACATTTTTTTCTTTTTCGAGTTACAGGTGGTAGTGACGATGTGGACTGAGCTGCAGCACTGTCAGTATCTCTAGAAGTGGATGAGTCTAAAGGTTTTAGTTTTGACGTTGCAGTGCTGGCCGTACTGTTTGTGTTGCTTTGAGATGTATGCATTTTGTGGTTTTCATGAATGGCTGCTTTGCACTTGAAGCAAAGTGTCTGACGAGGCCGCAGTCTTATGTCTCTAATTGTCTTCCTGCGAACTGTGACAGGTTTCATTTCTATTGTTGGTGTATCAGGCACAGGTCTAGGATTTGTGAGGAATGGATTTGTATTGTAAGAAAATCTGCAGATTGATGCTGACAACTCAAACTTAACATCTTTAAAGCTGTTACTTATATCTGGAGGTTTGTTTTCCATTCCAGGCTTTGTATCCAATGCAGATCTTGGAGAGTTTTTTAAGCTGATCTTTTGTTCCATGACTGATTTACCAGAGAAAGGGATGCCATGAGGGAACAATCTGTAAGTACAATGTTTTATATCAGTGAAAACATGTCAACCAAAACCAAAAGTAATTTATTTACAACTGTTACCATTATTACTCAGTTAACCTGTCTGCCTGGACAAACAATCAACATCATGTGCCATACCAATAAGCATAGGTGGTAATGATACACCATTGTATACAATCAGTGTAATCAAAGATCAGATCAGTGCTCCTATCCCGCCCATGCATGAGGCCAAGCGATCAAGACATTTATCTCTTTCCTTCTCCCTCCTTTTTAGCATCTATTTTGCTGTTTGTCAAGAAATTCTTGTGTCGCTTTCTTTCCTTAAAATATACCTTCTGTATTTAAACAAACAGAAAGATGCAGTGACAAATAAACTTTTTCCCTCCTTGATGGCTCTTTTTTCTTCCTGCATATCGTAACAGAGCTATGCTTGTGGAGCAAGCAATGAAGTTCTCAGCTCAATCACAGGTATTTCATTCTAGGCCAATTTGGTCACACACAAATGGTTTAACTTATTAGGAAGTGCATTGTGAATGGCTAATCCATCCTTTATCTTGCGTCGAGTCAGGCAAGTGTTCAGATAATCTGACTAATAGAACGGCTCTGACACTGGTCAGGAGTGATTTCATCAATGCCCTGTGAGATGCGTATCGGGAAGGTCTCATAGATTTAAAACATCATTTAGTTCTCACAAATTCATTTTCGCTGCTTTAACCGAGGGGCTTGAGGCATATTCCATGAGCCTGACTGCTCCAGCGTAGATCCGTCTTAGTGTTATAATGGTGACTTACTGGGTTTAATATAATGTTAATAAGAAGGATTAACCTGACTGGTAACAACTGAGAATGTATTTTTTTTGGTTTTGAAAATTAAGTAACCACTCTGAATGTAATCTGTTACAACAGTGAAACATGTATGAACAGTTAATCACAATTTTCTTGTTCTCTCTTTTTCTTTTCCACTACACTGACTTATTTTTTTTTTATTCAATGCTAATAACTGCACCTGAATCTCATAAAACACCCACCCTCAAATTTGACCAAGGCAGCTATCACCCCTTGGAAAGCCCCAGGGGGTGGTAGCGTCCACTTCTGAAAATACTGAACTAAAGTAATATACTATTAGAAAATGTTCAATTTAAGAACAGAATTTATTTCAAGCAAGATAATCAAATACTAGTTGCAAAATATCAGAACAGACAGAATGACTTAAACAGAAATATAGGACTAATATAGAACAAAGAATCCATTTATACAATGATGACGATGCATAATGAAGTATGTAAGTTCAACGTTAACTCTGTTGCCCCAATAAGCCTCAAAACTGACATTTTAGATTCAGCCCAATTTCCTGTAAATGCCACTTTTCTGACTTGTCTAGAGAGACATGTTTATGAGACATATGTTAATGTTATTGATTGAGTCCATGCCACTGCAAGATTACTGGGCTCAGGAGGTAAATATAATAACTAAAAATCGCATTTAGGGAGGGTTTTCCTTCAAACCAAATTATTTTTAAAGCCAAGTCGATGTTGATTTTTCCCAAAAGCCTCAGTGACAGCGGTCATAGGGTCTTGGCATGAGTCATCAGATACATATATTTATTAGGCCCTGGTGAGTATATTCCATTTAATGCTTCACACTTTTCATATTTATTGATTGCCACTTTTATATATCATTATAATTTTTTGTTAACATATTTTTTTGGGTTAATTTACATAAATACATTGTTAAAAATGTGACCTAGGTAAAATTTTTATTTTTTAAGAATTTTTTCAAGACATTCCATGGAGCCATTTTTCATTATTTTAGCCTTCCCAGGGCAAAAGGATTAACAGAACCAGTTTTTAACATATGGTAGTGAAAACTATCTCAGAGGAAATGAGTTAAAGTCATAAGTTCTTGGCACTGACAGGGTTAATGAGCTTGATGTGAAAATTACAAGTTATATGCCACTAACTGAAATGATTATACAGTGGAACCTCGCTTAACGAGCGTAATTCGTTCCAGAATAATACTCGTCAAGCGAAACACTCATTATGCGAAACAATTTTTCTCATATAAATTAATGTAAATTGCAATAATGTGTTCCATGTCGAAAAAAATACTCACAAAATTATATGTATAACGTTTATCCAAAGAAAATTATATACATATTGTTAAGAAGAGTAAGTCACTTTCATCTTTTCTTCAAACGCAGAACAAACTCAGCTGGAACGCGAATTCGATCTGCTGAAAAAAAGTCGAAATAATTATGATACATAGCTAATTTTTTTTTTTCTCCCAGAAAGATGTCTAGAGACATTTGTTTTTGCCAACGCTTCAAAATTTGACAAAAATGCAGCACAGCATTTTCTTTTAAATAAATTTGCAACGCGCATAGCAACTTCTTTATTAGGGTGATGCTGCTCAATGTGAGATGCAACAGTTTGCCATGCTTTCAGCATTTCTCTTATTTTGCCAGGAGATTGTTGCTTTGCTGTTACCTCCTCCTCCTCTGACCAACTTTCCTCCAAAACTTCTAGCTGTGAAACAATGCAACTCGATAAGCTCTTGGGTGGTCAGCTCTTGGCTGTGCTCTTCCACAAGCTCTGCGATATTACTGTTATCCACCTACAATCCCATGATAGTGGCCAAAGACACAATCTCGTTGACTACAGGTTCCACAGGTACTGTCTCGAACCCCTCAAAGTCACAAATAGACAACGCTCTCCCGCCAAAGCTTCTTCCAAGCAGAAGTTAGTGTTCTCTTGGTAACCCCTTTCCCTGCTTTGTCGATCAACGATGTGGAAGTGATGTTTCCAAAACTCTTTGAGAGCGAGGTTGGTCCCTTCAGTCACCTAAAAACAATGCTCGAAGAGTGCTTTAGTGTAGAGCTTTTTAAAGTTAGGAATAACTTGCATGTCCATGGGCTGGAGTAACGGAATAGTGTTGGGAGGCAGAAACTGGATCTTAATGAACTTAAATTCGTCAGAGAGGTCATCTTGTAGGCCTGGAGGATTCATGTACATATATCACAATATAACACACGTTTGAGAAAGTGTGTGATCACAAGCGACACTACAATGCTACTGGAACGAGTGCTAAACACAGACTGATGTAACATGCACACAATTCGGGACTTCCTCTCACCTCACCACTCGTTATGTGAAACGTCGCTCGTTAAGCAAGTCATTTTTTTACAAGTTGTTTTGCTCGTTATGCAAATTACTCGTTGTGAGAGGTGCTCGTTAAGCGAGGTTCTACTGTACTTTCAAACTACTACCCAACTTTCATAATAGATAATTTGGGGGAATCTCTCTGGAAATCTATGGGCAAATGTAGACAAAGTGACTGACTGGTGTACTGAAATGTGTGCTGTCATCCACTCAGAAAAGGCGGCTGTTTTGTGGTGCTCGATGGAGAATAGAATTGTAAGAGCTAATGTTCCAAGCCTCACAATTAATAACTGTAACCTCAAAAAAGAAAGCAAACTGAGGTACCTGTATATCATTTTTGATAAAAGCCTGTCCTTTAGGGATTACATGGAGACAGTTGCTTTAAAATGCCAAAAAAGGAATCAATGCTCTCAAGATTATGGCAGTAATGGACATAGAACAAAGAATACTGTTCACAATGTTCCAGCATGTGATGTTGTCAATGATAGATTATAGTCTTTCGATGCTTACCATATCAAAGAGTCAGCTGATAAAAACTTGAATGCATGCAGAATGAAGCCATGCGGGTAATTCTGGGATGTATAAGAGATGTCCCGGGATAGTACTTGCGATGATGTGTTTCGTCCTTATAAGGACGAAATTTTTTGTTATTTGAAGCCCCACCCTGGCTTTTGCCAGGGGCCGCAATATAGGCAGGCCATAAATATGGCCAATTGTCTGAACGCGGTTTCTGGGACCTCTCCACGGCGATCCTCATCCACATGGTGGCACTTTGTGTCATCAGGTGTTTATCGCTTGTGTGATGTTCTAGTGGGGTAGAAAGTCAGTCAGTCAGTCAGTCAGTACTTGTGATGCCAACCATTGCAGATAGACTCCAAATTCTGCAAGAAAAGCCATATCTCAGAGTAGCTGAAGACAAGAAAGACCTCCTGCATGAAGCTCTGGGTAGGGCTAAGGGTCAAAGACAGAAAAGAAGAAGGTCTTGGATTGCGCAAGCTGAAGACACAATTAGACATGTGTGCAGGATTGATAAATTTCAGCTAGGAGAGGAGTGGGTCAAAGTGTCCGAGGAAGTTTTAGACTTATGTAGGGTTCTTATCATTTAGGTCATGAGTGCAGCGACTGGCCAACTGGTGCCACGGAAAAATAGGTTCAACAAATGATTCATTAAAATTCGAAGCCAGGTGATCTGATTATCTATACAGATAGTTTTGTTTTGAGGGGCTGATGAAGTGCATGGTGTTCATAGCAAAGGCAAATGGACATCGCTGTAGTGCAATAGTCAGCCACATGATATCACAACTTCCAGTTTGAGAATAGAGGTGGGGGCAGTCACTGCTGCCTTCCGCTGGCTTGAAAATCAGCTGTACACACATGCCACAACTGTAACTGACTCACAGAAGCATGTTGAGAAAGGTGGAGACAGGCATGCTCCGTGCAGAGTGGCAAGCATCACTTTAGTGGTCATGGGTAATTAGGATATTTTCTCCAGGTCATGCCAGTGTGTTTGGAAATGAGCAGACGGACAGACTGGTCGATTCTGCACCACCTGTGGTAAATTGATTTATGACAAGCTAGATGTTGTGAGGGCCCTTTGACAGTGAGTGAACAGTGCAGTGAACTGGAACTCTTCATTTGCTACTGAAGATGGGGACGGAACACTTATGGGGGTGTCCCGAGTGCTGTGATGTTGATTCTTAATTTAACATTCAACAACATTTAGGTATCTTCTTTTTACTGCCTATGCCCTATTCATTGGTAGTCATGTCCATCCATAAATTTATGTCCTACAGGCATCAATTTTCTGACACAGATAACTTTTCATGCTATGATGCTAAACTGTTCAGCACCTTCTCTCTCTCAGTTTCCCTTTGCCTTTTTTTTTCACCTCCATTATGATGAACTCCAGCTTCATCTTTTTCAGGACACGAACAGAGAATGCAAATTGCCTCGTTCCTGTGTGGGCAATCAGTTCTCTTTGTGAGCCAATTTTTTTTAGGACATTTTCATTACTGTTTTTTATTTTCCTAGAATGTTTACTCATCATTTGTCTATGAAAACACATCTCCCACACTTCCATGTCATTTTCCACTAATTTGACAAGTGTCCATGATTCACTACTGTTTTTCTGAAGTTCAAACTAGGACCCTTGTTTTGACTTTCTGTTTCAATTATTTACATAATTTTTTTTTTGTGTGTGTGCTTCACTTTCAGCTATCAAAACTATATCCTCAGCGTGTTGCAGGTTTCCTTATCCCAAAACAAAATATCCCGACAACGCTCTTTGCCCTTGATCTCTAAAGCGAAGCATGCCACTCTGCACCAAGCATGACTGCCCTCACCTTCCTCAGCATGCTTTCTGAGCGAGTTAAAAATCACGATGTATGTGTGTGCATTGTGTTCTCTAGCCAGTGGAAAGCTGCAGTGACCACCTCCACCTCCATTCTTAAGCTGTTTGTTGTGGTATCAGGCTCTTCTGTACAAAATATCAACCATAAGCTTTTGGCAGGAATTCTTTTGTCTCTTGACATAAAACTATATGTATTAATAATCACATCACCCGAACAAGCATTATAATGAATTATTTGCTGAATTTCCACTTCCATGGCACCTGCTGGCCACTCCCTCCACTGCTGGCTAAATGTGATTATAACGTACAAGTCTGATTGTTTGGCTGGCACTCTGACCCACTCCTCTTATCACCTAATGTTCTCCAGGATGCAAACCTGACTGATCTGTCCTCCTCTGAGCCATCCATGACATTCTTCCTATCAGTCGCAAACTCTTAACTGCATCAAGCACTTCGTGCAAAAGGTGTTGTTACTATTTCTGAAATTTATATTACCGTATTTTGCAGTTTATGCTATTCTTATTTGCCTAATATGGATATGCTTTCTGAAGAATTGTAATGGACACCAAGAAATTACTCACTTTGACAACGGAGAGAAAGTTACAGACACACCAAATGTCGCGCCCCCCCCCCCCACACACACATATACACACATGCACGTGTGTATGCGCGCATAAAAGCACACACAGACAAATGCACTCATCTCATTATTAAAAGCAGAATTTTGTTTGTTATTTACTATTTCTATATTGCATTTTTTTTTTAAGCGGGAGGGGCGCGGCAAATGGACTCCATAAGGACAAACATTGCCTCTTCCCTAGCAGGCAGGCTCTACTAGGGTGACTGGTTACTTCCTGCTCCATAACAACTTCAAAATATGGAGTTTTAATTTTCATTTAATAAGAATTGTAGCCGGAGCTATGGAGCACATGCACTGTGCTTAATGTCATCTTCAGCTAGCAGCGAAGAGAGAGTGAAAAGAGAAAATGAAGAAATGGGAAGAGAAGAAAGCAGAGAAATAGAAGGGCAGGAGATTTAGGCGAAAAAAAGAACGGCTGTGGTTCAATCATGTAAGAGTGTGTTTTTGGAACTGTCATAGTGAAGAGGTTCATTTCACAGACAGACCACAATGATGGAGACAACAGAGATAGAGTTAGAGAAGATCTGGCAGCCATCTTAAAAAACAAACATTATGAAGACATCATACAGGTGAAAGATGTAAAACGTGTTTTGAAAAGGGCAAAAGACACTGCACCCAAGCCTGACGGGGTTAGATATTCCCACATAAAAGACATGAATGATGCAGACCTGGTGGAGATGACTGCTGGTTTCAACCAGAGCATTAGGACAGCATCAGTCCCAGAAGAGTGGATGCACAGCTACCTGATTCTAAGCCTGGCTAAAATCATTCAACATTCAGCTGCTTTAGGATCATAACCCCACAAAAACACCTTTGGTAAAGTGCTGGAGAAGATAGTGGCGGGTAAGCTACAAGAATTTTTGGAACAGAGAAAGCTCCTTTCACAAGGATTGGGAAGTTACCGGTCAGGGAAGAACACATGGTCAAATGCAGCCACTTTTGACTTTGACACCTTTGAAGGTTTCCAGAACAGACAGGAAACGGTGGCAGCGGCACTTGATTTAAAAGATGCTTAAAACAGAGTCAGATACAGTATCTCGGTGGAAGCCCTTATGGAGAAGGGAGTCTGTCCTTAGTTGGAGAATTGGATAGCAGTTTTGGATAGCTCTCTGCCTGGGTTCATGGGCCTCTGAACCATGTATTATAGCTCCAAGACTGCCACAGGAATCTGCAATTTCACCTGTACTGTTTAATGTTTTTACGAGCAAGATTGCAAACCTGGAAACACCTAAAGTTGGCAGAATATTGTCATTTGCAGATGATGTACTTGTTTATAGGAAGGGGGTAGATCGGAATCAAAAAGCTGAAGAGTACAGGCAACAGTAGATAAGATGATTGACTGGTGTAGAGAGATGAGGACTGTAATCAACCAAGAAAAGGCAACCATCCTGTGGTGTTTTTGGACAACAGGATTGTTAGAGCTGATGTTCCCAGCCTCCAAACAAAATGGCAGGGACATTACTCTCAAACATCAGACTGCAGTACCTGGAAACCACCTTTGACAGAAGTTTGTTTTTCAAGGATCACATAAAGGGAGTTTTGACATAGGCTCAAAAGGTCTTAATGCACTAAAGATTATGGCAGCGACGGACATGGAGCAGAGAATGCTGTTCACAATTTACCAGCACTTAATCATCTCAGTGATTGATTATGGACTGGGGTGACTCACTGTCTCGAAAAGTCAGCTAGAGAAACTGAAGTGCATACAGAATGACGCTATGCAGATGAACCTGGGATGTACAAGAGACACCCCGATTGTGTGCATGTGATACATCCTTGCATTGCCGACTATTGCAGATAGGCTAAAGGTGCTGCAGGCTAGGTTATACCTCAGAGTAGCTGCAGACAAAAAACACCCTCTTTATGAAGCTTTGGCTGCAGGTAAGGGTCAGGGGCTGAAAAGGGGAAAATCATGGATGGCTCAAACAGAAGACAAAATAAGACAAGAATGCATGCTGGAGAACATTGGGCGAGGAGAGGAGTGGGTCAGAGTACCAGCGAAAAAGTCTGACCTGTGTAGGGTTATGATCACATTGGGCCGGAAATGCAGAGAGTAGCCACCAGGTGCTACGGAGGTGAAAGTCCAAAAGTTGATTTACGACAATTAACGCCCATCTGATTATCTATACAGATGGTTCGGTGTTGAGCAGAAAGAGAAGTGCCTGGGGGTTCAAAGCAAAAGCCAATAGAAAATCTTTAGTGCAAGACAGCCTAGCATACGACACTACAACATCTAGCATTAGAATGGAGGTGAAGGCATAACTGCAGCTCTCTAGTGGCTAGAGAACAAGATGCAGATACATGTCGAAATTGTAACAAATTCTAAAAGCATGCTGGGAAAGGTGAAGACAGGGATGCTTCAAGCAGATTGGCAAGCTTCGCTAGGAAGGTCACGGGTAGTGAGTATACTTTGGATCTTTTCTCCAGGCCATGCCGGCATGGTGGGTAATAAACAGGCAGATAGACTGGCTGGATCTGCACCACTGCGTGGTGAATTGATACATGACAAGGCAGAGGTGGTCAAGGCCCTCTGGAAACAAGCAACGGAATCAGTAGAGAAACAATATTATTATGGCAGGAGAGAATGAGGCCACTGGGTGTAACGCCCCTGGGTGTAACCACAGGGTCTGGCTGGCTCACTACACTCAGAGGAAAGGCAAGACGGACATATAACCATATTGTGACCAGTACAATCAGTATTGGAACTCTGGCCTTGACTCTACTCAACTCAAATTGTTTAATTTCAGGTCGTGTTTTTGTTTACAGTTTGTATAACAGAGTACATATCATGTAATTCTCACATTACATACACACAGTTACATGTACATAGTTTGCATTTTTATTCTATGTTTATGTAAAATTGTTATAACCTGTCTGAATAAAAATGGTGTTGAAAAATAAAAACTGTTGATGTGTTTTGGTACCTTTAAAAAAATGTGGTCCTATTCACAGATAAATGTAGGCAGCCTTGCTGCACACCTCTCTGCCCACATTCGAGAGATCTATCCTGAGCAAGGGTCCCTGTTTGGTACCAATCCTACAATAGATACACAGGCTATCCTCCGAATAACGGTCCTAAATTATTGAGGCGGAAAATATACCCTAACCCAGCCTCAGTCACGTGTAAATTGCGCACTTCTGGGAACTATAACACCACCGCCGAATTGCGAACTTCCGGCGACTTCCGCCACCGCCGAGAGTATCCCACACTTCGCTCACGCGGAGTGGATTGGGGCTAAACTAGATGGCTAGGACTCACAAGCAAATAAAATAAAGGAAGCTGCAGGAGATGCGGTAGCTGCTGCTCGTGAGTCCCAGCCATCTAGTTTCGTGTGAGCAGCGTGGGGGATAGATACTCTCGGCGGTGGCGGAAGTCCCGGAAATGCACAATTTATGGTGACGGAGTGGGCAATTGTCACGTGACTGAGACCCTGTAAGGGATATTTTCCGCCTCGATAATTTAGGACTGTTATTCGGAGGATAGTCGATACACATCCTTCAGAATGTTCATGACTTTCACCACAGCCCAGGTTGAAATATTACCACAGTACTTGACCTACTTTAAGCGATATGGCGGGTAGACCACGCGTTCCCACGCAGATTAGCAATACTGTTCTTCCGATTGAGGATTTAGCAGCGGTAGATGTCAGACTTGTTGGCCTGCGCAAAACGCGATTAAACTCACCGCCGAGGGTATTTCCCGTGCCGCTACGCCCGGCGCAGATGGGGAGGCTAAACTAGGTGCCTGGGACTCACGAGCAAAGTAATTGGAGGAAGTTGCAGGAGATGAGGTAGCTGCTGCTCGTGAGTCCCAGCCATCTAGTTTATCCTCTTTCCGCGCCGCGCAGGGGATACGGTCGGCGGTGAGGCATAGTCACAGAAACAGGTCTTCAAGTAACATATCGCTGAGACCCTGTTAAAGCATTTATTTCGTTTTTCTGAGCCGATCCTAGATTTGCCCCGATTTGTTCCTCGGCAGGTAGTCTGACAATGGAAAGTGTCAACGCGCGGCGCGGGGATACTCTCGGAGATTGCAATATAGTCAACGGAAAAGATGTCTGCAATTTACATATGACTGAGGCCATGTCAGCATATATTTCCGGCGTCGATAATTTAGGACCGTTATTCGGAGGATAGCCGAACGCGTCATCACTGATCATGTGTTGCCCGGAACGAGAATTGTGACTGACGCTTGGCGAGGCTACAGCAATGTTGGCAAATTAAAACGTGGCATTGACGATCACGCGATGGTAGTGCATGATACTAATTTCATCGACAGACAGTGACGTTCACATGCAAACCATTGAAGAGCTGTGGATGCTGCAATCGCGTTCAAGCCATGCCCTGTTCGCATCTTATTTGGCGGAGTTCCAATGGTGCCACAGCCACACAGAGCAGATATTTGGGCACTATTTGCAACTTCTGGTGACAATTTTCACATATAAAGGACTTAATTGTCAGCAAGTAGTAGACTTTAGACT
The DNA here is from genome assembly GCA_905116865.2 of Candidula unifasciata. Classification (NCBI taxonomy): domain Eukaryota; kingdom Metazoa; phylum Mollusca; class Gastropoda; order Stylommatophora; family Geomitridae; genus Candidula; species Candidula unifasciata. Next base: position 109,974 of record CAJHNH020002369.1, on the reverse strand, counting down.
TTGTCTTTTCCTGATACTTTTCTATCTTATACTTTCTGGGTTAGAACTTTTAAATGTTTGTAGCGGATGACGTAATGAGGCTCTGTTAGGGTATATTTCCTGCCTCGATAATTTGGGACCGTTATTCAGAGGATAGCCCTATTTTATTATGTAACTCCAATCCCCAATTTTGACTACAGTAACAGGTAACTTCATAACTCAAGGGTTTCCTAACATAACATCTTTAGTCAACTGAACAGGGTTTCAGGATCTGCTCCTGTTTGATTCTCATCCTTGAAGTTAAAGTATTAATCCTATGGATAGCAATCCTGTAGGGAAACAACATCACAATCACTTACCCAAAAATAGCATGATAAGCTGTAGAAGTGGTATAAGGTGAAGATGACTTAAAGAAAGCAATTTTAAAAAGTGAAAGGTGCAGACTTGGGGACAATTTAAAAGTGTGAAAGGTACAGAAAGAGAATACAGATAATTTCAGGAGTTATATAAGCCGATGTTCAATGGCCATGAATCATGTTATGTATCTATGGCCTTTTTGAATCATGTCAGGTATTTCTAGGACGTCTAACGGCTCTCCTCCGAACTTCTACCCCCGCATTATGGCGGCCTGAAATATCCGTTCGGGGCTCAGTTCTATTAAAAATATGCCAGCTCCATATAATAAAACAAATGCTCTAACAGGGTCTCAGCGATATGTTACTTGCGGACCTGTTTCTTATTGTTTCTGATTACCTGACAATTCTAAGAGACGCAACACTGCAGACGATAGTAGCAGATGATAATAGCGACCGTTGACACTTTCCATTGTCAGACTACCTGCCGAGGAACAAATCGGGGCAAATCTAGGATCGGCTCAGAAAAACGAAATAAATGCTTTAACAGGGTCTCAGCGATATGTTACTTGAAGACCTGTTTCTGTGACTATGCCTCACCGCCGACCGTATCCCCCACGCGGCTCGGAAAGAGGATAAACTAGATGGCTGGGACTCACGAGCAGCAGCTACCGCATCTCCTGCAACTTCCTCCAATTACTTTGCTCGTGAGTCCCAGGCACCTAGTTTAGCCTCCCCATCTGCGCCGGGCGTAGCGGCACGGGAAATACCCTCGGCGGTGAGTTTAATCGCGTTTTGCGCATGCCAACAAGTCTGACATCTACCGCTGCTAAATCCTCAATCGGAAGAACAGTATTGCTAATCTGCGTGGGAGCGCGTGGTCTACCCGCCATATCGCTTTCATCGTCTGTAATGTCTCAAAATTGTCAACAGTCGCTTTTATCGTCTGCTAGTATGTCTGCAGAAACGCTCGACATTGTCACCGGTCACTTTTATCGTCTGCAATGTTGCGTCTCTTGAAATTGTCAAGTAATCCCAGTTTTACCACTATTTGTTCCTTGGCAGAAAGTCCGCATTTTTCATTGGACTGAGCACCGAACAGATATTCCAGGCCGCCATAATGCGGGGGTAGAAGTTCAGAGGAGAGCCCGTCTAACTACTACTTAAATTCTATTCCTCTAAATGATCTAATTTACACTGCTATGATTATGATTCTTTTTAATTATCATTTTCAAATTTGTGTGTTAAACTTGACCACTGAGTTTCAGTGAAAGCCTGCTTTCCTTTATTTTTAATTATTCACTGCTTGCCTTATACTACTTATAGTTACAGGACAATTGAAAGATCTGATAATTTCAATTATTGGTGCTCCTCCGAACTTCTAACCCCGCAGTATTGCGGCCTAAAATATCCGTTCAGGGCGCATTCCAATTAAAAATACGGACTTGTCAGAGTTCCCACCGAGGAACAAATTACGGCAAAACTAGGAGTACCTTAAAATGTCACGAGACGCAACATTAGATAAGCGCGGCGTGGGGGATACGCTCGGCGGTGAGCCATAGTCACAGAAACAGGTCCCCAAGTAACATATCACTGAGACCCTGTTAGAGCATTTGTTTCGTTTTTCCGAGCCGATCCTAGATTTGTTCGTCGGCAGAAAGTTCGACAATGGAAAGTGTCAACGATCGCTAATATCGTCGTCTGCTACTTACTATCGTCTGCAGTGTTGAGTGCGTCTCTAGAATTGTCAGGTAATCAGAAACAATAAGAAACAGGTCCGCAAGTAACATATCGCTGAGACCCTGTTAGAGCATTTGTTTCGTTATACGGAGCCAGCATATTTTTAATTGGACTGCGCCCCGAACGGATATTTCAGGCCGCAATACTGCGGGGGTAAAAGTTCGGAGGAGAGCACAATTAATTATTAACTGTAAATCCGTTTGTCAAGAAACTAAATTTAGTTTGTTTATTTGTTAGATGTAAAGTAAAGTAAAACTAAAACCACGGCGAGAGTCAAAACCGACTAAAATGTAAATTAAAATATTAATTACTAAATTACTAACTATTACAATTAATTAACTAACTGAAACTGACAGATAAATAAATTGTCAATATCATTATCCTTTAAATTTAAATAAACCAGACTAGACTAGATCAGAATGAAATATGTCCATACCCTGGGTCTGTTTCTAACAATACACCTCTGTATTCCTTTCCATTATGAAGAAGATACACTGCGATTATATTTTCAAAGGAATATTCCACTATAACATTGAGACGAACCCCAGTCATTACTACTTCTGTTTGGATGTTTGTATTCGCCATTTTGTTTCGTTCTTCTACAGTAAAAGTTTAGAGAAACGCATGCGCAATAGGATATCTATCATTACCATTCTGATGGAGACATATAACCATTTATTTTTAATTCTTCAAGTAATTTTGCCAGTTTTATAAAGTCTTCCTTTTGGTCTCATCCTGTCTCTCTTTCTCACTAATTCATATCCCAGTACACCCTTCTGTTAAAGTGACTTCTTCTTAAGTCGTTTCACCATCATCATCATCATCATCATCATTATCGACATCATCATCATCAGGTGCCTTGCCGACTGGCGTGTGCGATCAAGCTCTCCACAATCTGCGATCTCCTGCAGCATGTATCAGTTCGTGTGCCGACACACCTAAATTTCATGCAACAAGACAGTCAAAAATCTTCTCTCGTTGTCTTCCTCTATTCCTCCTTCCACAGATCTTTCCAGTGGTCACAACATGTTCTATTTTCCCTCTTCTCATAAATGGCCAAAAAATGATGACTGTCTCCTTCTGATGTCTGTGATAAGTTGTCTTCGGGCTCCCGTCTCTTTCAAAACCTCTTGGTTGCTCTTTTGGGTTGTCCTAGATATTCTAAGCATTCTTTTGTAAAACCACATCTCCGAGGCCTCAAGAAATTGTTTGGCCTGCCTACTGATTGTCCAGGATTCACAGCAATATGATTCACAGCCATAACTGGATTATGTAGCAAGCAAGAATTCTTTTTCTACTCTAAATGACAAGTATATCTTGGACAAGATGTTCTTTATTTTATAAAATAGTCCTATTCTGTTTCTTATCTCATGCATCTTCCATCTGATGTTATCCATGTGCCCAGATACTTAAATTTCTGTACTTGTCCCAAAATAACACCATAGACTTTTATTACACATTTAGGAACAAATTGTTTCCTTGATAACACTGTTACTTCTGTCTTTCCATTATTCAAACTGAGGCCCATTCTTCCACTTCCTAACACCACAATGTCTATCATTTCCTGTAGTTCTTTCTGACTTGTTGCTATCCAGACTGTTTTATCAGCATTACGTTGTTTATTGCCCACCAAAACGCCGTCTCATTGATACCAAATTGTAGCCCAGTTATCGGTTCTCTGTATTTGTCTTGTGCTTCTGGGGTGGCTTTGGTTGGGGATTTATTCAACTTTTTGCAGGTTCCAGCTACAATATGTATCCTTATATTTCTTGGTCTTCCTCCTCTTCCTCCCATAGGTTCAGTAGTTTTTTTTTTTCTTTTTTTTTTTTTTTTTTTTCTTCAAACATGCCATATGCAGTTTGGTATAGCTATATTCTCATTAGATGGCGAACCAATTCATTCTTTGTAAATTTAAATCGCCCACTGTCTTATTCCAACTTTCTCTCTATTGCCGGTATTACTAATGCAGTCCTCTCCATGTGTTATTAGTTACCTTACGGAGACGGAGCATCTGACAGGTATATTTTCTGTTCCAGTGTCCTATTTATTGTCCATATCTGGCACTAATAGAATCTGGTAGTAGAATAAAGTAGCGATGAAAATGCTTCTAATCATTCTCTGTTTTGCTGGAAGGGAGACAGTTTGGGTGTCTAAGCAGTGAGGTGAATTTGCCTTCTGAATGCTGACTTCTGTCTGTCTAAGTCTGTCATCTCCTGTAAATCTGCTTCTTAGATTTAAGCATTCTCGTACTTGCTTGATTGTCGTACAAATTACCATGAACGTTCATGTTACTGTTTCCTGCCAATTCTCATTACCTCAGTTTTTGCGGTTTTTATTATTATATCATACTTTGTGCAGATTTAATGCGAAACATTAAATTAAAGTGACTAACAGAAATAAAGTTCGCAGAGCATGAGAGTGCGTGCTATGTGCTTGATACTATCTTCAGGTAGTAACGGAGAGAGTGGTAAGAGGAGAAGACGAGGAAATGGAGAGAGAAGAAGGCATACAAATAGGATAGAGGGATATCGCAAAATCAGGCGAAAAACCGAGCTCCTGGGATTAAGGACAGGTTAAACCCCGAATAAAATTTGATTATATCTGCTGGAAACAATGCTTTCTATAGGTACATACTAGTTAAAGATTGAAGAAAAATTAATTTTGATGGCTAAAATCAACACCCTTTCACGGAAATTGATTAAAAATATCACATTTCATGAGGAAAATTGATAAATTTGTCCTCAGCATTTACAAAGATATTTCAAAAACAAATAATGATGGCCTAATAAAAATTGCACAAAATATTCGATCGAATCATTTGTTTCGATCAGCTGTTTTCCCGATTCGCGGTTGTTGTGAAATCTGACATGTCATACAAATTTTATCATAACATCCAAAGCATTCAATTAATTGTTTCAAATAAAGACTAGCTGACACAAAACTGAACAAGCCTCTCGGGAATCAATGTCAATTAAACTAATCCCACAGAAAGTTACAGAACTGCTTTAAAAGTCTACGCGTAGTGTTTCTGAGAACTTATATACTACCGACTTTAATGTCAGGTCTAGGTAAGATATCACTGATTTACAGTATAACAGTAGCCAGTACCACCTGTCTTCTGTTACGCCGAATGTTAGGCGAGGTATACTAACCCAACATCACATATTGTGCCAACGGCTTCGGGAGGAGGAGCGCATTCAGGGGGATACTAGCCTTATCCTAGGAAGAGGAAATGCAACCTGAAAACTGTGTTATGGCAGGGCAGACCAGGCCTTTCGCCTTGGCTGGTAGCTGGTCTAGGAGGGAAGCTCTGACAGGCGGACAGATAGAGCACTGCTCTTCTGATCCGGCAGCTTCTGCAACCTGGTTTTACCTTTCCTTTGGAGCAAACAAGGCAGGTCGAGCGAGGGATCATTACGCATGGGAAACATATGGTCTCTACAATACTGTCCAGGCTTTGTGCTATGGAGAGGAGGAACTTCATCCCTGGCCTTAATCAGTCCCCGAAACAAATCTAGAGGCATCAGTTACGAGTTATAAGTCCTTGTCAGGGGCGCCACGGGTTGCCTGTGACGGTGAGAGACATCTTCGAATGTCACTGATCAACTACCGCCCTCGTCATGCTGAAAATCCCCCAGCCAATAAGGTGTTATTCCGTCACAGCTTGTATGCTTCAATGGGTGCTTGAAGCTAGGACAAAATCCGAACTGCAGGCTGTAAAACACTGCACCAGGCAATAAAAAGAAACATAACCCCAAGCTTCGATTTGGCTCTTGGAACGTGAGGACCATGTGTCCAGGTTTTTCAACTGACATGGAAAATATTAATGATATGAGAAAAACGGCTATCATTGATGTCGAACTCAGCAAACTTGACATAGATATTGCTCGCCTACAGGAAACCCGTCTGCCAGAGGATGGGTCTATTAGAGAAAATAACTATACATTTTTCTGGAAAGGCAGAGGCCAGGAAGAAATCAAGATGTATGGAGTGGGATTTGTAGTAAAGAATTCACTGTTTGGATCAGTCCAACTGGAGGAATTGACAGAATATTATCCCTACGAGTGTCTACCTCAAGCGGTTTTATTACCCTTGTTACTGCATATGCACTCACTCTAACGTCAACAGAGGACTCAAAGGATTCTTTTTCTTGGGTAACACAGTGAAATCAATTTCTAAATTTGACAGCATCTATATACTTGGCGATTGTAATGCTCGCGTAGGGTCAGACTCAAACTCATGGCCAGTTTGTCTTGGAAAATATAATGTTGGCCACATGAATGAAAATGGACAGAGACTACTGGAATTCTGTACTAGAAGTGACTTGTGCATCACAAACCCCTTTTTCAAAACTAAAGACCGCTATAATGTGTCATGGAAACATCCAAGATCTGGCCACTGGCACCAGCTGGACCTTATTCTCACAAGGAGGCAGCACTTGAACTGTGTATCACTAACTCGCAGCTACCACAGTGCTGACTGTGATACTGACCATTCCCTAGTTGCTGCAAGAATTCGGATAAAACCAAAGAGAAATTTTACTTCAAAAAAAACAAATATATCCCTAGATTAAATATTTCCAAAGCTAAAAACCCTGAAATGTGTTTTGAGTTTCAAAAACAGCTTGAAGATTTCACTGATATCCAGGATAACTCTACAGCAAGCCTAAAATGGGATCAAATTTAGGAGACTGCAAAACAGCTGTATCAGTCTAAGGGATTGGAGAAAATAGAAGTAAGGGCTGTTTTAAAGCAAATAGCCAGACACTCCAACCTTTAACTGACAGCAAAAAGGTAATACTCTTCAGAAAAAAGGAAAGAACAACAAGGAATACTCTCATTGAATTAAGAGCAGCTAGAAATCATTTGCAAAAGGTTGCTAGGCAGTTTGCCAACAACTACTGGATCCAGTTATGTGAAAGCATTCAAAATGCTAGCATTGGTGGTAATGTTAGAGGCATGTATGAGGGAATCAAAAAGGTCATCGGTCTTACTATTTAAAAAAGAGCCCCACTAAAGAATTTGAATGGGGAGATTATTAATAACTAGAAGAAACAGCTAGATAGATGGGTGGAACATTATCTGGAGCTTTACTCAATTGATACTAAAATAGCAGATGGTGCTATTAATGCCACGAAGACACTACCGACTCTTGACTATTTGGACACATTTCCAACAGTTGTAGAAGTTGGGAATGCTATTGATGAATCGGCTTTAGGGAAAGCCCCAGGCAGAGATGGAATGCCTATTGAAATCATCAGAAGTGGGAAAGACATTCTAACCTCACACATTCATTAGCTAATAACACTCTGATGGCAAAAAGAGATTTCAAAGATGCAAGCATCATAACTATGTACAAGAACAAGGGTGATCGGAGTGACTGCGAAAACTACAGGGTAATATCACTGCTGTGTACTCTTGGAAAAGTGCTTGCGAGTATTGTTCTGCGAAGACTCCAGATCCTGGAGAATCACGTTTACCCCAAGTCCCAGTGTGGCTTACGTGGGAACCGATCTACCACTGATTTAATATTTTCATTACGAAAGTTGCTGGGAAAATGCCGTGAACAAAATCAACCACTGTATGTTGGTTTTATTGATCCTACAAAGACATTTGATTTGGTTAGACGAAAAGGTATGTTCAACGCACTGAAGAAGATTTAGATTGGGTGTCTACCTACTCTACTGAGCATTATTGAGTCGTTCCACACAGGTATGAAAGGTACAATCAGCGTTGATGGTGTAATATCGGAGGAGTTTTTAATCACAAATGGAGTGAAGCAGGGGTGTGTACTTGCTCCTACCTTCTTTGGAATATACTTTTCACTTCTTATGACACATGCTTTCGAGATCAGGAGGGTGGTATTTTCATTCATTCTCGATCTGACGGCAGCCTTCACAATGCTCGCATGCTGAAGGCCAAAACCAGGATAAGAAAGGTACTTATCAGAAAGCTGCTGTTTGCAGGTGATGCCGCAATAACCACCCACTCAGAGGAGGAGCTGCAATGTTTACTATCTGCCTTTGCTGATGCGCGTTGTGAATTTGGACTAACAGGCAGCAAAACGAAGACAAAGGTTATAGTGCAAGGTGTCAATGAAGACCTACAGTCTACATTGGCGGTGAAGAGCTTGAGACAGTAGACCATTTTACCTATCTGGGCTACACTGTGAATAGTAAACTATCGCTGGACCAAGAAATCAACATCAGGATAGGTAAGGCAGCAAACAAACATGAGCAGATCGATGAAGAGAGTTTGGGAGAACAGAAAAGCTCACAAAGCACTCTGCTTCATGGCAGTGAAACTTGGTCAACCTATTTGCACTAAGAGAGACGGCTTAATAACTTTCACATCCGATGCCTAAGAAGAATAACTGGCATTAAGTGGCAGGACAAAATCACAAACACTGAGGTACTGGAAAGAGCAGGTACTACAACAGACTTTTCCATGCTCATTCTACGAAGGCTCAGGTGGCTGGGTCACACCTAGAGAATGGAGGATGGCAGAGTTCCTAAGGACATCCTTTATGGTGAATTAAAGACAGGAAGAGGATGCCGAGGCCGACCTCTACTACTTATAAAGATGTGTGCAAGCGGGACATGAATGATACAGGTATTGATGCAGACTCATTGGAACAAAATGCCATAAACCATGTTGTGTGGAAATGGCATATCAGGAAGGGAATGAGACTGAAGGAAGAAATGATTACAGAAAGGATGAGAGCTGAGTGTCTGAAAAGAAACGGATTAAACACGAATGTTGTTAACAATGGTCCTAAAATCCCTTGCTATCGTTGTGGAAGTCTTTTCTTGACACGGGCGGGTCTTGCTAGTCACACTCGCCATCGCCATGGACTGTGAGTCTCATCCCTCCTCATAGCGCAATATAACACTATCATCTGGAAAGAATGAATGAATGAATGATATACTACCGTCCAGAATAATGAAAGACAGCAGGAAAGGCAAAGACTGTCCGTGTAAGATTTGTGGCTTTTATCATGTTGCAATGTGAAAATGCCTTTCGTATTGGCTATATGTGATGGAAGGTCATCGATTGTAAACCCCAGTGGAAATTCTAAGAGTTTGTGTACAGAAAAAAGATGTAGCTGGAATGGCCTCGACAATGTAATTCATGTCAGAGCGAGAAAGCAACGCCGTGTTAGGAATTAAATCTGTAAGGCAGAAGAAGTTTTTTTTTTTTTAAAGAGGGAAAACACCCGCGTTTGCTGGCACAGGTATGGAAGAAGCGTATGATATAGGCATCATTGTGTCATGAAAAACTGGTGTGAGTAATTAATTTTCTTTTTCTTCTTCTTCGTGTGCTGTTTCGTATGCTCAGGACAGCGCATCAGTTGGATTGCCTCTACGAACTCGCATGGTCAGCTGCAGGTCCTTCGTGTTTCCCCATAGCTTGCTCTTGAGGCCAGTCTCTTTTCGAAATTGTAGGTAGAGTGGGCAGGTCTGCAAAATGTGCTCAGGTGTTTGTGATCCCATTTGACAGGCACACTGTGGGAACTGTAGTCTTTATCTTATGCACGAGGAAGCAGAGCCTACTGTGTCCTGTTCGTAGACGAAGAATTTTTGTATATTGCTTTCTTTTTGATATTGACAATAAATTGGTATGTTGTTTCTCTTCTGTTTCATTTTTTTTTTTTTTGCAAGTCGGCCAGTTAGCTCATTTCCTGGTGTGCTGTAGTAAGCCAGGATCCACTGAAGATTTTATTGTTTTCTGAGAGTCTGGCTGGCGGGTCAGTTGTCTCTCAGCGCCTGAAGGACTGACTTGCAGTCACACAGAAAAACAATTTTAGTTTTCTTCAAAGTTTGCCCGGGCAGCGCCGTTAGGCTACTCCTTTCGATTTCCAACTGCCAAGGGATTTTTCACTTGCGCAACAATACACGCAGGCGTCTGATCTTACGACCCAGAGGCTAGGGGAAATTATTAGAAGTTCAAGGGAAAAAAACCCAGCCTTCACCGAGGCTTGAACCCCAGACCTCCAGCTCTCGAGGCGAAGGTTATGCCCGGAGACCACTCAGCCCCCTGCATTTTCTGAAAAAATCTACCGATTTTTGGTCTGCACCTCTCTCTCTCTCTCTCTCTCTCTCTCTCTCTCTCTCTCTCTCTCTCTCTCTCTCTCTCTCCCTCTCTCCACTGTCTGTCTTTTCATTTCTCAAACATTGTTCTCTGGTTAATATGCCTGGTTTTTATGTCCTGGTCGAATGATATGTGCTTTACGCAATACATGTTCTGTTAACTAATTGCAGTAAGAGAATGCAGTATCTGCTATCGCGCACGCAAGCCCGCCCGCCCGCACACGCACACATTAAATGCAAAAGACAGCCTCCAGAAGTGAAAACACTCTCTGCCTGCCACTAGAATTTCAGTTCGTCGACGATGGATGCAGTAATTACAACAGATCAGTGGCCGCACCACCAGTTCTATAGCAACAGACTACTCGCTAATCACTTACGTTACAAAATTCGTATTAAAAAATCCGTTTAGTCGGCTTTATCGTGATTTGCAAGATCATTTGGGTAACCTGATTTATTAGTGCTACAATAAAGTAGATTTAAATTGATTGGTCATGAGCGGATGCAGTTTTCTCCCTCTATTATTATAGTGTTGAGTGATGACTATCATCACATAACTCCAGACAGATCCCTAGGTTCTCCCGTCTCCTTCTCAATAACTCCACAAGAGTAAAGCGAATAACTGCTCCCGTTCTGTGTTGATTATCCAGACCCCTTGTGCTCTTTATGAAATGTTCTAGTGGCTACTCCAGGTTGCACCCCCATGTCCGCCAATATGGATTGCAGCCACAAAATTAACACCTAAAAGATAAGAATCCTACTTATACAAATCCCGGTAAGCCCACGTTCAACCGAGATTATACTGGGATGCCCATTATGGTTGCAAAGTAACCTGAAGTCAGACCAGGCAGGTATATGCAGGAGGGATAAAGCTATCTATCTGTAGTGTAAAGTTCCCCAACAGTAATATGTTATAGCCGTACTCGTGCCAATAGCATTCTGTCATGCTTAGTTGTTTTTGTAAACTTAATCTACAAAGAGCTCAGTGTGTGTCCTTGCTAACTATAGTAGTGGCTGGCAATGCGTAAGTAAAGTGGGAAATACATGTCTGCTTGCTGTAATGTAATTAATTTTCAGAATAATTACATTGGCAGTTTCTGAGTGAACATTTATAATTTATTAAGCTTTAAAATCTAGCGGATCGCTTGTCTGTTACAGTACACAGTAACTTAATTTATTTTACATGAACCCTTTTGCTATAGATGTGTCTACACTAGTACTACTACTGCTACTACTAGTACTACTACTACTTACTACTACAGACTACTACACTACATCACTACACCTTTCTCAACATGCTCTGTGAGTCGGTTACAATGACGGCATATGTATACAGCTGATTCCAAGCTAGCGGAAGGCAGCAGTGACTGCCTCAACCTCCGTTCTCAAACTATACATGTTATCATATGCCAGGCTTTGTTGCACCAAGGGACGTCCATCGCCTTAACTATGAACCCCCATGCACTTCATCTGCCCCTCATCGCCTCATCATAGAGCCATATCTATATACAGTCACATCACCTGGGCAGGAATTTTCATGAATCATTTGTTGAACTTCTGATTCTGTATCACTAACTGGCCAGTCCCTGCATTCATGTCCCAAAGTGATTAGAACCCTACACAAGTCTGAAACCTGATCGGACACTTTGACCCACTCCTCTCCTTGTCTAAACTTATCAAGTCTGCAGACTTGTCTAATTGTGTCTTACTCTTCAGCTTGCGCCATCCGAAACTTTCCTCTTTTCAGTCTGTGACCCTTTAGCTCTATCCAGGGCTTTATGCAGGAGGTGCTTCTTGTCTGCAGCTACTCTTAGATATGACTTTGCTTGCAGAACTTGGAGCCTATCTGCAGTAGTAGACAGTGCAAGTATATATTGCATACATACTGCCGGGGTATCTATTTTACATCCCAGAATTTGCCAGCATGGCTTCATTTTGTATGCGTTCAAGTTTCATCAACTGACTCTTTGATATAGTAAGCATACCTAGTCCATAATCTATTACTGACAGGATCACATGCTGGAACATGGTGAACCGTATTCTTTGTTCCATGTCCGTTGCTGTCATAATCTTGAGAGCATTGAGTCCATTTTGGCATTTCACCGCAACTGCCTTCACATGATTCCTGAAGGACAGGCTTCTATCGAAAATGATACACAGGCACCTCAGTTTGCTTTCTCTTTTGATGTTGCTGTTTTTAACTGTGAGGTTTGGAACTTTAGCTTTTACAGTTCTATTGTCCAGAGAGCACCACAGCTGCCTATTCTGAGTTGATGACAGCACCCATTTCTGCACACTAGTCAGTCACTTTGTCTACAGTAGCCTGCAGCTCGTGGGCTATCTGTTTCCTATCTCTCTCCTGCCTATATGCAAGGACATCATTGGCAACTGTCAGTATTCTTCCAACACCTAGGGCTATAGAGGTATTGGCTTTGGATGTTGAGCCGGTAACTCATAAACTGCGACATTCAAGTTGGTGGGAAAATCTTATCTTCACATGTTATCATAATAAGTTGTGATATCGATGTCATATGTGCTGCTTTCGAAATCGCTATGGAAGGTGGAATCAGGTTTCTTCTTTATTAAATGGTTCGCATCAGTTCAGAGGTTGCAGCTGTTGAGAGTTACATGGATATTTTGTCTGGACGACGAGGTTGTATTTGGGAAAGAAAAAACATACGGATGAGGTGACTAAACTGATTCCATTGATTAGTGTTCTGCAACTGCACAAGGCAGAAGTGATCTGTCCCGTGTGGGATGAGGTAACAAGTAGAATGGAAGATACTGAACAGCCATACCTGGAGAGAATGATGCAGCAAGGAGTGTTTACAAGCTCTTGGGGGCCACTTGAGATTTGGGTAGAGGACCAGATGACAACAATATGCCATCAGTATTGAAACTCTTTGCTGGCTGTTTAGGAGAGATGGGGCTAATATGGGCTTGTATTGAAATCTGTGATGTCAAGTCTGTACTCACAAAACCCATGTTTTGCTATTGACTGATACAAGGAAAGCAGAGGAATCTCCAGACTAGACCAGAGTTTTTGCTGTGCATGCGACTAGCTGTAGATGTAGTGTATTATTTTTCTACTGATTTATCTGTATCGACGTATATATTTGTCATTGAAAAGTAAAAGTACAGTGCGATTGAGTACAGACAGCAGTTTGAGCCATCAGGTTGTCATCTCCAGGCTGCTGCCACCTTCAGATTTGAAAAATCTTAGTCTGAATGACAGACCAACAAGGCAGATCTCAGATACCATGTTCAACCTTCAGAAAAGTTTATATTAAGGCATCTATAATGGCTACATCAGCCAGGTGTTACCTGTTGTCTTATGTGGATAAGGATGAGTATAGTACTAAACAGTCTGTCCCAAGAACTCACGGATGGTGAATAGTAGTCACGTGAAATTATCATAATTTTTGAAACCTTGATAGTAAACATCTGAGAATAATAAAAACCATATACTGGCAACAAGAAGCTGCCATAAGGATTGGCAGCCAGTCAAAACTTTTCAAAACATAAAACAAGGCGTTAGACAGAGATGTGTACTACCACCCGATTTATTCAGTTTGTACAGTTTGAAATAATAATTATATACATGCATGGTATGACAGGAATATCGGTTGGTGGGCATATTTTTAACAGCCTGCGATATGCGATACTTTTGATCGCTGAAAATGAAGCAACTGCAAGAAATGATTAATATAGTTGTAACGGAAAATTAAAACAAGGGTCTTAGTTTGAATGGTAGAAAAACAGAAGTAATTGTAACTACAAAGAAAACTGACCCTCCATAATGCAACATCAAAGTAAATAGGACAAACCTCAAGCAAGCTGATAAGTTTTTGGGCACCCTGATAACATCAGATGAAAGATGTATTTTAGAAGTTAAATGTAGAATAGCTCAAATAGAGGCACCATTTTACAAAATGAAGAATATTTTGTGCGGTCCCTTTATGTCAGAGGCAAGAAAGAGAATTCTTAAAAGCTAAATAAATCCTATCTTAAAATATGGAAGGGAATGATGGACAGTTGGTAGATTGGTGAAAAATTATATGGTAGCTGCGCAGATGTGGTTTTATAAAAAAAAATACACTATACAGATAAAAAGAGTAATGAAGATGTCTTGAAAGAAACTGACTCATGAAAGAAACTGATTGCCCACATCAGGAAGAGAGAATCTACATTCTTTGGTCATGTGATGAGAAGGAGAAAACTGGAGTGTGTCGTAACGGTAGAAACAAATGGAGGGGAAGAGAGGCAGAGGGAGAACAGCTTGACATCATGGTACAATCAGCAGTATCAGATTTGATTGAAAGTACATGAGACAAAAGGTTGTGAATAGACATGACTACCAATGCCACACAGCATGGACTTTGAGATTTTAGGTCACCGCTATTTTCAGCAAGCTATTTACTCCCTGCTGCAAACTAATGCCATAAACACTAACCCTCAACATGCACTGGAGTTATTTCCTTTAAGCAACTGTATATTTTTTTACATACCTTTGAGAATTAGTTTAAAAAAAGCAACAACTGTTATCTCCTTTCAGACTTGAGGTCTGGACAGTAACTCATTTTCTTTTAGCATTAGAAGCCGTGATAGAATAGGATTAGACCAGTGTTTCCCAGAATGGTGACCACATAATTGACTAATTTTAAACATTTCATGTGGATAACCATGAACCCAACATGAAAGTAAGACAGTCTATACAACCACATTTAACACAGACTTAATTTAAGAACATCTTTGTTTTCAAGAACTAGTAAATAATGGGTATGTTCACTAAGATTGCTTCTTAATCTGCATTTCTTTGTCTGCAGGAGACAGGAGTTGTACTTCATAAGAGCTGTGGTCTTGAAACCAGATTCCTTTGTTGTGTCCAAGAACTGACTTTGTGTGGAAATGTCTTCCAGATGTTTAGCTAGTTTCCATAGAAGCACCATAATGAAACTTCATGTTTCATCAAACAGTTTCTTACAATTACTGAAGGCTGGTGATTTAAGTCAGCGCATGATGCATGGCATTAATTTGCCACTAAATGTATTCAGTCAAAAGTCACAAACCTTCAGATTAGCTTTTGATAAGCAAATTAATACCAGTAGCAGTCTTGAGGCAGGTCACAGTAAGTGGCAGAATATCAAGCATATCAAAGCAGCAGTGGACAGAGAAAGGGGAGAGAAGAGTAACTTGCTGGCCCATAGAATACAGTTAGTCTTAGGTAATTTGTTTTAGTTACAGTCTGCTTCCTTGTCTAATTTGTCCACATTACTTTTTCCATAATTTATTTTGTAGCCTATTGTTTTATTTCTTTATTGTTACAGAATAAATGTTAATGGAAATGACATGCAAATGAAATTTGTAACCATTCAGTTTGATTTCAGTATTTTGCTGCAGCTTTCAGTCAGTAATTGTTTTCTTATCCTCTGATGTTGAACTGAACATTTGTTTTCGTCCTTGTTCACACTTAGAATTATGTTAACGTATGTAATACAAAATAGTAGTTAGTTTCAAGAACAAGACAATCCTGTGCAATTTTGATGGAAGGAATTAAGATGGTGCAGTATTAGTATCAGGTATCAAAATTATTTACATGTGGCTTCATATTTGTGTTTGTACAAATTAAATAACTTAAATTTGAACAAATCTGTTGTCCCTTTTGAAACGGCACTGAATGCAAAAATAAATATTGAGGATTAGGATGATTTCACAACTTTGGTGGTTATTAGAATTTGTTCCTAACTAATGCACAGTATTGTTTGATCTTACTTGTACCTTCTTCCTCAAGTCCATGCCATGTGTTGGTAGTCATGTCTGTCCAAAATCTGTCTCATGAACTTTCAGTCAGGTGTGATTCAGATGATCTTCCATGTCATGATATCAGACTGTCCAGCGTCTTCTCTCTTGGTCTCCCTCTGCCCCTTTTACCGTACAGCTTTCCCCACATCATGATGTACTCCAGTTTTCTGCTTATCATGATAATATGAAAGAATTAAGAAAATTTTTTGATGTAGACAATCAGTTCTGTTGGTGAGTTCGTTTCTTCAAGCCATCTTCATACTCTTTTCATCAGGCCAGTGTATTCTCATCATTTGTCTATAAAACTACATCTCTGTCCCTTCTAAACACCTCACCTTTACTTGTATCACCTTTATGGAGGTTGCTGTAATAACCCTGCTTGGGTTGTAGCTGCAGTCTAAAAGTGTACATGGCAGATGAGGCAGAACAGCAACTCATCAATATTTATTGTTTACTGGACACATTTCACTGAGTTACTTATGTCTGTCTCTCTGTCCCAGTCACTTGCTAATTCACTACTGGATGGTTAAGTGTTCATTTTCACACTATAAAGTCATCCAGAAAACCGTAACATATGAGTACAACTTGTCCAGCATTTTCTGTACACAGGTTAATCTGACACAGCACTACACTGGTGAGTATGGATTGCAATCCTTTGCTGCAAGTTCAAATTTGAACACACACACCTTCTTTCTGATTGGACACTTAGTCAAGCAATGTAACTGGTGTAATTTGTTGCTTTTGTTGAAAACTCTGTAACAGTGTAGATTATGTCTGTATCCAGTAGAAACTTCTCAACACTGAAAAAGGCAACAGTGTGAAAGAAGGGTAAATCATTGGTAGGTTTGGCTGAATACACTGCCATACTAGTGTGAGCTCACTAATATTGATTCTGGGGAAAGACTGCACAACAGTGGCATCAAGATTTAGGACCTTGTTTCTCTCAGTATCAAATTGGACAATATGTAGAAAATGGCAGAGTATACACTGGTCACGGTCTCCCATTTAATGACAACTAGACGATGGAGATGCTGTGATATACACATGTTGGTTGGTTGTTCTCCATACCAAGTGTGTCATTTTAACTATTCAGTATAAAGGATACACTCTCATTAATGTGTACTTATACACACCAGGGAGAGAGAGAGAGGTCTAAAATTAACAAACTTACAATAGAGGTTATAGATGTTCAATATGGCCGCTGTCTGCTGCCCTGCATCCCACACATGAAGAAGCATCTCTTGCATAACTGAGTTCACTGCAGCTTGCATATAATTCTGCAGGTTAGTCCGAGTTTTTGGTAGAGATGGTGCGTACACGGCACACCCCCACAGGGAAAAGTCACATGGTGTGAAATAAGAGATCTTGGGGGGCCACGACAGAAGTGCCAGGTCTTCATTTCCCATGCGACCTCTCCATCGGTGAGGAAGGGCTTTGTTCAGAAATCCTCAAATAGCACGCTTAAAAAAAATCCAAGTTTTTGAAATCTTTGAACATAAGTTTACAGAAAAATCTTAGAATGGTATGGATCAAGAAGATGAAGAATGCAGACATTTTGCAAGATCTTAATTGAAGAAAACTTAACTCTTAAACAGCAGCAGGTCATAGCTAATAAATTAACCTGACATATTAAATGACACACTGATTTCAAAAGCACTAATGAAAGAAGAAGCTATGTTCAGCCAAGATGATGGTCAACAGAGGACATTTAAAGGCACACCAGTTAAAGCAGGTGAAGCATTTTACACATCTGGGGAGCGTTTTTTTCTTCTTCAGAAGATGGAAGAATTAATAAAGAAATCCAACAAAGATGCAATAAAGCCAATTAAGCCAATCAAGTTTTGGGCTAAATGGCGCAAGTTTTGAAATTCCAGCATGTGAGCATGAACACCAAAAGGACACTTTTCAGTACAGTATTCTTACCAACTCTGCTATCAGTGTCAAACATGGACACTGTCTTCAGAAAAGGGAAGGAAATAATCACTACAGAAATGAAAAGTTTATGTACTATGCTAATGAGGAAAGATCGACTTATAAATGATGATGTCAGGAGGAGAGTTGCACAGAACCAACACTGAACATTATAGGTAGACAAAAAATGAAATAATTTGGCCATATAAAAAGTTTGACCTCAGACAGGGTACCACCACAGAGAGCAACGTTACACAGAATAACAGAGCCAGAGGTCAACCACGCAGAATGTGGACCACAGAAATATCAGAGACACTGAAAAGTACTTTATATGAAGTGAACAGAAGGGCCCGTTCCAGAGATCTCTTCCTGCTCTGATGCTGCGAGGCATTCCAGGAGTAGAGAAAAGAAGAAGAAGAAAATTAAAAGCATCATGAAGTGTGCTAGCCATTGCATTACTGGAACTCCCAAAGACTGATGACAATTAATTGACTTGATCAGTAAATTTTTCCTGGAGTCTACTGGGTATCATATCTGTCTATAACCTTCTTTCATATGGTGCCAATCTTTTATGATGCATGTCAGGATTTAAAACTGTTTAAAATACGCTTTCATAATCTTCTCCAGCTTTCTTATTATTATGATATCTTCCAGTTTTTCCTTCTTCATAATGTGCTTAAAGAATGTTTTTTTTCTGAGTGTTAGTAACCATCAGTCTCATCCTCATCACGTGCCCTGCCGACTAGCAAAAGCGTTCATGCATCTCCATGAATCTCTGTCCCTCATTCTCTGGATCAGTTCCACCGATAATATCCCTCCATGTCACTGTACAGTCTGTCATCATCTATCTCGGTCTGCCTCTCCCTCTTCTACCGTTGATATTCCCAGTCGTTATAGCATTCTCCGTAGCCTCCCCCCTCATCACATGACCAAAGAACAGTGCTTGTCTTCTTCTTATAGCTGTATATATTGATCAGCTTTCATTAGCTTCCTTCAAGCAATCTTCATTAGTTACTCTGGCAGTCCAAGAGATTCTCAACATACGTCTGAAAACCCACATTTCCGTTGCCTCCAAGCTTTTTCTAATTTATGCATTCACATTCCATGATTCACTGCCATACAGCAATAAAGGTTCTACATAACATTTTAGTACTCTCTTTCCGACATCCAAACAGAGGGACTTGTTGCACAAAATGTTTTTCATTCTGTGAAATCAGCCTTAGCCTGGCCTATTCTTATTCTGCTCTTAATGTTTGACACACTTCTTCCATCTGATGTTTTGACTGTACCCAGATATTTGAATTTATCGACTTGGATTAACTTTTCACCTTCTGTTCTAATATCACACTGTGGTGATATTCTTTTCTTTAATATAACCATTACCTTTGTTTTCTTTATATTCAAGGACAGACCCTTTTTTGCACTCTCCCTCACTACAATGTCCAATAATTGTTGTAGATCATTTGCATTTTCAGCTATCAGTATTGTGTCATCTGCATAACATATGTTGTTTAAATTATAAACCTCCCACTGTAATTCCTTGTATATCTCTGATCTCTCTCAGTATCATCTCACCATAGAGAGAGAAGAGGTCAGATGACAAAACAGACAAAACACATCCGTCTTACTCCTTGTTTGATCTGTTCATATGTGCACTTTCTATTTCCCATTTAAATAGTTGCCCTTTGCTTTCAGTAAAAATTCTTAATTATTCTGAGATCTTTCCCATCAGTGTTATTATCTGTCAACATCTTGACAAGTTCCTTGTGTTTCACCTTGTCAAATGCTTGTATAATCTATAAAGCATAAATGCAAGTTCTTCTGTGTTTCAATTAATCTCACTTTCAATGTTCTCAGGATATATATTTCATTATTTGTTCCTTTTCCCTCCACAAAAACAAACTGTTCTTTTACTAATTTCCATCTTTATTTTTCTTCTTCTTATTATTTTAATTCTTAGCAGAAGATTGGTAATATGATTTATAAGATTGATTTTTGAAAATCTTTGTAATCCATAGCTGCTGGCCTCTTGGGTAAAGCTATAAATACAGACTTAAACAAATCTGCAGGCACGTATCTCCCGTCATAAATATTGTTCAACATTTTAGTCAGCACCCCTACTCCAAATTCACCCAAAACTTCTAATTCTTCCACTGTTATTTCATCTGTTCCAGCTGATTTGCCATGAGTTAATTTCTTGCAAGATATATTATTTGTTCCTTTTCATCTGTGCATATTGTTCTCATCGTTCTTCTGAATTACTGCATTTTTGCATCTTCCATGTAATTTATAACCAAACTTGATTGTCCATGATTCAGTTCCTTATCTCATTATTGACACTTCAGTTGCAAAGAATATTCATTCATCTTAGCTATTTTTTTAAAAAATAACTTCTGTAGTATATCTCTCATTCCGTTTTCAAAGTATCCAAATAATTCAACAGATTGAGTTAATTCACGCTGATACAATTTACTTTGTTCTTGCATATTTGGGGGGCAGTTATTTTCTGAGTAATTACCATGATTTTTTTTTCTTTTTCTTTTCAAAGACTATAATTTGTGCTTTTTGTTGCAGCTGTGTTCATCATTTCTTGTAACTGCATTTGAATTTTAGTGATAAAGGCTGTCTTATCATTTCTAGCATGTTTTTGTGTCTGTGGTAACTGTTGTAATATCATTATTTATTTTTACACATACTTTTACAAGCACCCCTTAAAATAATTTATTTGTTTGTTGGTGAACACTTTTGTTGTTTGTTTCATGGCTCTTTTATATTCACTATTCTACAGAGAGGAATCCAGACACAGATCCAAAGCAAAATACAGAGCTGGCTAACCTGATTAAGTGGGCACGTTCAAATAACTTGACCAACGATGTTATAAATAATACAATAGACAGACAGGTACATTTGCTGTTTTATTTTTCTTGTAGTTTGCCTGAGCACATCAGTGACATCACAGGGCTTGAGATATTTCTGTTGTCCTACATCCATATCTTTTACAGAAATGCCTGGCTGTGCATTTGATTGAGTTCATTTGCTCCATCCTCTAATCATGTTTTCTGTCATATCTACATTAATTTTGCTTAGTTCATTGTCACTGCATCGTGTGCAAATAGTTTCGTGGTGATTTGTAGCTAATATATAGTTTACTTTGCTTACATTATATGTGTGTTTTCTACAGCTTTTGTTATACATGTTGTTTGCATACTAATTTATTGATGACTGCTATTTTGTTTATGTTGTTGCCCCCTAAACTCTTTGAGTCCCAGGGGGTTTATCATCAGAGGGCCAAGGGGTAGTCAAGAGAGTCATTAAATCGGCGCATCATGCGTTCATTGGGCCTCTAGGTAGGAAACTATGAACATATGATGCGCTCCTTGGGACTCAAAGAGTTAAGGCACATGATGCTGTTTATGAGTTTTTTGTTTACAAGCTGTGTTTAATTTTTCGAAGGAATATTAACTCTCTTGCCCCAGAAAGACTAAAACAATTAGGTCATAACCATATTGGAATTTCAGTAAAGATCCTTTTAAAAACCCTACAATTGTACACAAGCTACAAACAAATTTTAAAACAATGTATTTATCTATACTAAATTTTGTTGTTGAAATATATATATATATATATATATATATATATATATATATATATATATATATATATATATATATATATATATATATATATATATATATATATATATATAAAGGGATTTTTGCTGTTGTTGTTGTTGAAGAGAGTGGTAATAAATAAACACAAACAGGGTGAAGCATTAAATTAAATACATTGCCCTAAAAGAATTTGTATCAGCTGACTAATTGCTATGACTATGATCTCAAACACTGAAACGTATGAAAATTTGATGACACCTTGGCTTTAAGCCCATATGGCTGCTGTTTATCTTAGTTTCCATAGCAACAATTAAGAACAGTCAGTCACTCAGTATTTGATTGATCTGTGGCCTTTAACATAAAACCCTATACCATACCAGAAGATAGAAATTAAATGGTATACAATTTAGTTTCATGACGTTAGCATCACCTTAAAATGCTATTTTTAGTTACTGAATTCATATCCTGACTTCTTAAACATTTATGCAGGCACAGAAGACAACCAGTAACATTAACTATGTGCCTTGTAAACAGAAAAGTGTCATATACGGAGAACTGGACCAAAACGAAGTGTCATTTTTACTGCTTCTCATGAGTTAAATTTTGAAATGAGTAGTTTGTCCTTTAATTCTTCAGTTTGAAGCTAGTTGTGTAAAGTGTTCATTAAACAGTCACAATTCTTTCAACTTGCATGTTCAGCTTGAAAAAAAGGTCTGTTGTCAATCTCTCTCTCTCTCTCTCTCTCTCTCTCTCTCTCTCTCTCTCTCTCTCTCTCTCTCTCTCTCTCTCTCTCTCTCTTTCTCTCTCTCTCTCTCTCTCTCTCTCCCCCTCCCTCCCTCACACACACACCCACATTCATTTACACAAACACATATGCGCACACCCTACACAGTAAAGCAATATTGCAGTTGCCAACCACTTTTTGCATTAGTCCTAAATTATAATTTTTTTCCCATATTCCTTTCCATTAACTTAATAGACCTCTGTTTAGGTGCAGTTTTTAACCTACTAACTATCACGGCCATTAACCTTTGCACTTTCCCAGATACCACATATTTTAGAGTACTAAAAATGCCATAGGTTCACAACTATTTAACATTTGTTTTTCACCGTCATGTGGCTGTACGTTGGTGGGAAAACGGCAGCCAAAAAGTTTGCTGACACCAAAAGAACTTAATATTTTTTTCTGTAATAAACTTGGATGAAAGCTCTCTGCTTAACTGTGAAATACAGTTCTGCATATTCAGTGACTGTTTGCAATTTTGCATGAAGAACATCTGATAAAGTGTGACTGAACTGTCAAACTAAAAAAAAGCCACATGCATCCTGGTAAACATCGAGGATCGCATTGTGAAACGATTTTTGCTAAACTGTAAGTGACAGAACTGTAATGGACACAGTCTACACTAACAGATGCATCTAACAATGCACACTTAAAGCACATACATGAAACAGTTAAACCAGACTAATGTAACATAACACACCTTACTCCAACTGCTACGCCACATTGTCTTCCAGTTTTGATGTTTTTGATGGCACTTTATAAAGAATTATCAAAGTTACAGTTATGAAACTTCAGAAATATCTTCATCCTCACTTTCAAATGTAAAACAGTCAAAACTATATCCCATAGCATCAGGAATATTTCCCAAACTCTTCTACCATGCTGGCCCTACTGATCAGCTGCCATTATCAAAACATTCGTTCGTGTGCCAGAGAGCTCACCACAAAAATTGGTGGAAAATTTACTGTATTCACTACCAGATTGTTTCCCTTAAAGACCGTAGAGAGAAAAATGGACTAATGGTTTTAACTACATTTATTGAGAAAGTTGCAATGCATAACATGCGATCGTGGTAGTCAGTGGGTTAATATTTTACATTTGTATGCCCATAACAATTTCCGAAAATTTAATTGTGCACTAATAATAGCTATATATTCACTGAAAAATTTTTATTGTTTGGTTTTTAATTTGTAGTAGATGTTATGAATTTCAGAATCACTTTTAAACTGGAAACTATAACATTGATTTTTATTCACAGATGAAGAGACGAGATCCAAGTAGTATCACATTTTTTGCTGGACGTGGTCCATCTAACACAGGCATAATTATTGAGTGCTTTTCTCCTAAGCCACTGCACACCAAAGGAATTTTGCAGAGTTATGTGAAGAAACATGGGTGCGTATTTTACTGTTGTACCAAAATATAATTAGCTATTACACCGAGTTGATCTGTCATAAGATGCTGTTGGAATTTTTATTGTTTACAAAATCATTTATATTTTGTATTATTGACAGGAATTTCTTGTTTGTTCATCGGCTATATGCCTCTATTGGAAAGTCCTAGTTGTTTGTTCATTGGACTTTTGCTTTGGGCCAGGGCCTGGGTTTTGCATGTACAGCCATTTTACTGGCTTATTTGTGTGCAGTTGGTTGTTCCTTGCCGCTTGTGCAGATGCACTACAACTTCGAAGAAAGAAGGAATTTAAATATGTTAATGTGTAAATTTAGTACTAGTAGTGCAGTACATCATAAATTTGACACAGAAATTTAGCTGGAGGTAAATTTTCAGGTGTATTTTGTCATGGAAGTGGAAGGAAAGAAACCTCATTCACTTGTATTAGGGGGAGGGGTGGGGGGCACTTTTTTGTCTATACAGTTATAAAGTCTATCAGTCACAAATTACAGTACCAACAATATACTGTTTAAAAAAACCCAAAGAAATGCATGGTTAATGAAAGGAACAAACATACTCACAGTTTTGACATTCTGCATCTTTGTAATGCAGTAAGTGTTTTTTTGCATCTGGGTCATAATAGTTTTTAAGCATAGGCCTTTCCCGTTAGTATAGTGTTTGGCCTCATCTTGTGCGGATCAGTGACTTGCATCTCCTGGTCATGGATGCAATCAGATGTCTGATGTGAGCCTGTGGAATGACTGCCCACTCTTTCTGGAGTGCCTGGAACAGATTACGACCATTGGCTGGAGCAACATTTCGGCGACAAACACGTCTTTGCAGCTCATCCCACAGGTGCTGAGTTGGCCTCATGTCTGCAGACAAGGATGGTCAGGAACTGCTTGATCAGCTGTGCAGAATGGGGTCTGGTGTTGTCCTGTTGAAAAAGATATCTGTTGGCATCCCAATTGATTTATTCTGTTGTAACTGTTCATTCCCCATACCATTACACCTCCACCACAGTGCAGCAGAGCTTCATCAACAAAATTTTGGGTTAAACCTTCATTTCGTCTACAGTAAACCCTACGCCGTCTATCATGACGCTTCAGCAAAAAGAAAGATTCATCACTGAACCAGACACGTCTTCACTGATTGTCACTTGCCCAGAGACGATGTTTGTTGGCCCAGAAAAGTAGATTTTGACAGTGGCGACACGCCCTCAGTGTGGTCGTCGAGTCCAGTTTCCATTATGCAGTCTATTCCAAACAGTTTGATCAGACACATGACATCCTGGAGGCAATGCCTGTGCAGTTGAGGAAGCTGTTGTAAACCTGTCTATGAGGTGATGAAGCCGAATAAAGCGATTCTCCACTGCTGTTGTCACTCTGGGTTGTCCACTGCGATGCCGGTCTTCAAATAAACCATTGGCTTGGAACCGGTGCCAGAGTCAACTGATGGAAATCTGATGCAAGTTTATATGCCTGGCTTCCTGACTTTGACTTTCTCCTGCCTGCAATCAGCCAATAGCAACATTCCTTCCATTTATCGATAGGGGCGCCATTCGTGACTGCTTGAATGTACTGATCGTTTTGGTGTAGCGTTATCCTTGTTATCCTTTTATAGGGTTTCAATTGCGTAGGCAGTGACTAGTGCTCACTGCATATTGTGTTGCTTTCTCGTGCGCTCATCGTGAGCTGTGCTCACAAATATAGTCTTAAACACAATTGACCACTGCGTTGTAACGATTACAAAAACCCACGCAATTCACGCCCACATGTCCACTGGACACAGTAAACAACAGTTGAGTCTGCTTTTCACATACCCGAGTACGATATTTATTTACAAACTAATGAAAACGTGCCATTGGATAACTATTCATTTTTTGTTGTTGAACAGTATAAAAATAGATCAGACATTGTAAAATTCATTTCAGAAAGGATAAGTCTTGTGCCTTAAATTTCTTCTAAAGAAAAAAGTAAAAATATGCAAAAGTGTTACAGAGTAATGCATTGGGAAAACTAAAATTGCAGACATTGTGCAAGATCTTAAATTTGAAGAAAACTGGCTCATAAATAGCATCATTTCATGAAAACTGAAGCCATCTTTAAAATAGTAAGGACAATGTGGCACAATGATTTTAGTCACAGGCATGAGAGAATGTTGAGGCTGTTGTGATTTGCCTAAGGAGATACTCCGTAACTCACCTCAGGCTTCAGCTGGCTCTGTGCTGATTTTACAGAACCTCCTGCCACATATCCTTGCCACAGATAATAGCCTGTATTGGCCTAAACCAAGCTGGCAGGGGTTCTTGGAATTGGTGACCCCTAGAGATTGCTGCGTCCACAAATTATTTGGCACTCATCAGCCCCCAATCCCTGGATGACAATGTCCATCGCTAAATCGTTTGAAACAAAAGTTCAGTTTGCTAGCTGAGTGTCTATTAAATGACAAACCATGGTTCAAATGTCTGTCAAACGAGAGTCCTACTGAATGGTTTAAATGTCCTTCCACCGAGTGGAAATACTTTGTGACAGCAGTGGGTCAGATGTCTTTCACTTAATGATCCTACTATGTGACACAGAATGTTCAAACGTCTACTACCAGGGCACACTCATTGAAGAGTAATGACCATTCAGGAAAGATTTGCTCGATCCGTGCTTCTTATAAATGCCACACAAAGTGTCTTGAGGGTCAAATGGGAAAAGCTCTATTGGTAAACAGAGAAATCCAACATATTGAGGAAGCGGGATGCCAACTTTGTTTCAGGGAATCAAAGTCTGTGGATCCTTAAAATGTGCATTCCATAATGAGTTGAAAGCTGAATATACAGATATGAGCTTAAGCAGTCATGTTTAGGATGTGATAATTCTTTGGGTGAGCCCAGTACGAGAGCATCCTGTTTCGGCTCTGCATTTAATGGAAGGCTCCTTGGATGGCAGGAAATGCCGATGTTCTTCCTCTGCCTTCCCTTGAGAGTCGACCTGTCCACATGTGGCTGCATTGGATGGGTTTCTTGCAGGAAAGCTGACAACAGGTTCACTGTTTTCTGCAGACTTTAATGTGAATGTTCTGTAAGAGATTTTTTTTATATATTAAGAAATGTGTTCTGTAATGTTAGATATTGTAAATTTAAATATAGAGGATCAGTATTCACTTCAGAATGAAATATAGGTAGAGAAGTCA
Organism: Candidula unifasciata; assembly: GCA_905116865.2. NCBI lineage: Eukaryota > Metazoa > Mollusca > Gastropoda > Stylommatophora > Geomitridae > Candidula > Candidula unifasciata. The sequence continues at coordinate 83,133 of CAJHNH020002369.1, read as the reverse complement.
ACACAGTGTTGTGCTTAAAGCTAGCGGGTACTGGGACAACTAATACCACATTTGATACATAGAAGTATACCTTTAGCTACCATGGCAAATCTAATAACTTTTTTAACACAAGCTTTCCTGTGGCTACAGTCACAGGACTATTACTGTGTGTGTGTGCTGAATGATTTGATGAGCAAGATTTTGGAAGCAACGTGTCTACATCACTGCTAAGTTAGGGGTGACGAGAGGTTCTTGCAGAAGCTCAAGGCTCAGAGGAAAGGCAAGACAGACGTTTAATCAGAAAGCTACAGGCACCATTAGTATCGGAACTCTTCGCTGGCTGCTGAAGATGGGGATGGAGCGCTTATGGGAATGCCCCGAGTACTGTGATGGCGGTTCTTGAATCAAATCAAATCATGTTTAGCCATCATTTTACCATTCCTACAGTTACAGTAATCGGTATCTCCTTTCTTTAGCTTGCTGAACAAGTGGTGTTTCAGCTTAATATGTCCTGTGTGTGGAGTCTAAAGAGCACTACTTGTTCTCTTCGGTCAGCTTGGTAGTTTGCATCATCCTACTTGTGGCCTGTATGTTCAGAATCCCATTTGGTACTATGAATACTTCTGATAAGCCTCTTGTCCTCATCATAAATTATGTCTCTGTCAGGCTAGGGTTGTCTTCCATCTTCCTTTGCCAATCTATCAGCCTCTTCATTTCCAGATGTGTTGCAATAGGATGGAATTCATTGTACTACAACTCTTTTTGATGTCTGATTCAGTCCATGGAGTGCAGCTCTAAAGTCTGCTAGTTCTGTATTGTATTTGCTCTTCAGTACTGTGACAACTGACTTTCCCTCTGCAAAAATAGCTATGTAAAGGACCCTTTTCCATGCTTTTCAAGCATATTGGGTAAATGTAGGGTTCATAGCCTACCTGGCAACTTTGAGTTACCCTTGAAATTGTGGCGCTGGCCTTACACCTTGCTTTTCACCTAAGAAAATCAAACTGACATTAAAAAAACCTGGAATTTTGACCACCGCAGTGGGATTGTTCTAAGATCTGCGATTTTCAGCAGTTTTTGACATGTGGCTAGTTTTTGGCTACCTTTGTTTGAAATGTTTTACCGTCTTTTCAGGTATAAGGGCAGTTGATTATTGACCATTTTCAGCTGAAATGGCTTGTTAAGAGCTAGGGAAGGGCGGGCTGTGTTGCAGCCAATGGATACATACAGATAGCAGCAGTATGGAATGGGGCGGAGATGAGCACTCTGTCGTTTTTTGTGCTATGTGCCTTTGTTTCTGGCTGGTCCATAGGCAGTAATAATAGTTTAAATAGCTACAGGAAGGACACCTTAGTTTCTAGAAACAGTGATTGCATTGCGATATGGTTTTAATTTTGTTTAGCAGTTCTGCTGATAGTATCTTATAGCTTGAAGCCAATATCAATATTTCTGTATAATTTTCACATTTATACTTGACTCTTTTGACTTATGGATTAATTTTCCATCATCCAAACTAGTTTTATTAATTAATATTCTTTAAATGTTATGCATGACCACCTTCTGTAAGTTCAGCAGCAATTTTATCAGCACCAGTTACCTTGTTTTTTTCAAGCCGTGTTATGACATGCAGTATCTCTTCAAAATCAGGCTCTTCAATAATATATATGTGTATGTGATTGATTGGCACCTTTCCGTCTTTCCAGATGATAGTGTTATATTGTGCATGGAGGAGGCATGGGACTCACAGGTGATGGCGAGTGTGAATAGCCCGCGTTAAGAAAAGTCTTTCACAGTTATAGCATGGAATTTTAGAACCAACGTTGTCAATATTTGTGTCTAGTCTGTTTCTGCTCAGTGCTCAGCTTTTATCCTTTCTGCAGTCATTTCTTCCTTCATTCTCATTTCCTTCCTGGTGTGCCCTCTTCACACAACAAGGTCCATGTCATTTTGCGAAAGAATATTTACTGGCTCTGTCAGGATTATAGGGATCACTATAGCATGGTGTCACTTTCACAAGTTGTATTTGTACACAACAGTTTTAAAAAGGTTATTATTACTTTTAATATTAAAGAGCAACCCAGGTGTTTTGAAAGAGGTGAGGGCTCTAAGACAACTTATCATAGACACCAGAAAGAGACAGTGATAATTTTTTGGTCATATTATCAGAAGAGGAAATTGAAATTTATTTTTGACCAACGGAGAAAACAGGCAGAGAAAGAGGATGCAAGATGATTCTTGACAGTCTTTTGTCATGGCATGGAGGGGTGTCAGCAGACAAACTGATATATGCTGTTGAAGACTGTAAATTGTGAAGAGGCATGGCACTTGATGATAATAACATACATGGTACCTATCAAGAGCACTAAACTTTTAAAGAAGAACTATCACAGCATTCTACCACTTTGTAAACTTGTGACTTTGCTTAACTTTTATAGTGATCATCACAGCATTGGACGACTTAGTAAAGTTGTATATGTATAGTGTAGGCCATATTGATGGGACACTTTTGAAATGCACATATATGTGGAGCATGTGGAAGCAACATTTATTACCAAATATATAGAAAAAAACTGCCAAAGGATGGAAGTTTTCACTATGTTCAGTGTTTGAAGATTACATCCTAGAGATGGACACCACATTGAGAGAACATTCTTTTGCTGTAACAATCGTGTTCAGCATAGTCTTGCATAGGGTTTCAACTGAGATGATGATCTCCCTTCAGATATTGCTTTTTAGTTCTTTGATGGTAGTGGGCAGTGAAACAAACATGTAACAGTAACTCCTATTTTTACACTTCCTATTAAGCTATATCTAAAATGTGCAGGACAGTTATCGCTCACAGTAATATAAATATACATGTCATCAATGTGGCCTACCCTGTATTAAAACTTTATAGGGATCATCACAGCATTGGACCACTTTGTTGATTTGTGTGTGTGCTTACCTTTATAGGGATCATCACAGCATTGCACCATTTTGTAAAGTTCATCATCAGTCATCAGTTCTCGTTATGCCTAGTGGCACATGAGACTTCAGAGAGGACTTTCCATGCTTTCCTGTCCTGTGCAATCTTCAATGCAGTTTTCCATATCAAAGATGCCGCACTCAGGTCACTTTCCATCGTTCGTCTCCATGTTGTTTTTGGGTGCCCCTGTTTTCTCTTTCCCTCTGGTGTCCATGTGAGAGCTGTTTTGGCAGGTATATCAGAAGTCATTCTCATAATATGGCCCAGCCATTTCCATCTTCTCTTGGTAATCATACTGTCTAAAGTTTCTTGGTTTGTGGCTTGAAGTAGTTTAGTGTTTGAGATTGTATCTAGCCAGAAAATTTTGATAATTCTACGTAGACATGTGTGGTGGAAGGTGGACAGCTTGTGTGCATCCTTTTTGGTCATTCTCCAGCATTCGGCTCCATAAAGAAGAACTGGCAAAATAATGCTCTTGTAGAGTCGGAGTTTCGTTCCTCTGCAGTAATTGTTGGATTTCCAGATTTGCCTCATCCTTCCAAAAGCAGCTCTAGCTTTGTTCAGGCGTGCCTTTATGTCTTCCTCTGTCCCTCCCAGTAGGGACACCACACTGCCAAGATATGTTAAATGTTCTACATTTTCAAGTGATTGGTTACTTATGGTCACTGGTTGTTGGTTTGGACTGTTTGTCATGATCTTAGTTTTCTTTGTATTTATTCTCAGTCCCACCATTTCTGCTGTGCAGTGTAGTCTGTTACTTTTCTCTTGTATATGTTATTTGGGCGCAGTGTTGACAGCTCTGCCCTGTAAAAAATCTACAACGTTACTGAAACTTCAAGGGGAAATAAGTGCTCAAAAAAATTTGTAAAGTTGCATATGTATTCAACTTTTATAGGAAATCACAGCATTGGACCACTTTGTTGAGTTGTGCCTGTACTAATCAATTGTTTTTTATCTTTTAATTTCAGATTTAGTCTGCACACACCAGCAGATGATCTTTTTGAGCACAAAGGTGTGGTTGAGGTGGACCTTTCAGAGGAAGAATTGGTTGCTGCGAATGCTGATCCCGACAATTTTCCTTTAGACAAATATGTTGAAGTGGCGATAGTCGTCGGAGCAGAAGATGTTAAGCTTGAACATGATGGTGAAAAGCCATATATACAGGTAGGCACAGTACTTAAATGTCAGTAATATGTTTTACTATAGTTGAAGTTACATTAATAAGGTCAGCTGTTAGTCTGAAAATAGTTGGTAAAATAATCTGATCAACAGTTGTCTTCAGCTCATGTGTAAAATTATTTTTCCTTTAATGTCTCTTTATCTTTATTCCACAATTTTAAGCAATATATCTTTTGGTGCATATTCTCACCAAACCAAAATAATATACTTTTTATACAGTGTTCAGTGGTTTATTTTATTTAATGTGGTTCTGGTTTTTTTTTAATCTGTTTTCTTTCCAGCTTTTTTTCTGCATTCCACTGTATCATAGTAACTCCAAAACCATATCAGGCCAGTCCAGATAAGCCACATAAAGCTGGTCAGCACTCAAGAGAAGGACTGGGCAGAACACAAGCATTCCCCACCATCCAAGGAGGCTTCCATAAATACAGAGCCAATATCGTCAGGCTCATGACTGTTTAATCTCACTTCTATATATTGGACAATCATTCATCATAGGCTCTGTCGTTTATAAACCTGCAGTAGGCAGTTTACAGACCTGGATTTTTATTACCTTCACAAAATTAGCACTCTTCTTTTGCATATTAGACTTATACTGCCATTGAATTCCATATTTACTATAGTTTCATGACACTTACCACATAGATGCACAGGAGCACAGTGTGGCAGTATACAGACAGATGAGTCTGTTTCATTTTCTTCTTTGGACTATCAACTCCATGACAGTTTTCTGTTTCTTATACATTCAGATGGCAGTGTGAATATATAAAAGAAATCAGCAGTCAACTTGAGGTTGTTGAAATTTCTACAGAGTTTGTCCTCAAAAGGAGCGTGTGTCAACCAGAATAATTTTCTCTTTTCTGGATATATTGGACACTCTTGCATCAAATGTTTTCATTTACACAGACGGTTCAGTGTCAAGAGGCAAAAGAAGTGCTTGGGGCTTTTTTAGCAAAAGTTAATAGTCGACGTTTGGTGCAGGAGAGCCTAGCATATGATACCACAACATCCAGCTTAAGAATGGAGGTGGAGGCGGTCACTGTAGCTTTCCGCTGGCTAGAGAACACGACACACACACACACACATTGTAATTGTAACTGATTCAGAAAGCATGCTGAGGAAGATCAGAACAGGTATGCTTCGTGCAGAGTGGCATGCTTCACTGCGGAGGACAAGAGTGAGGAGTATTGTCTGGATTTTTTCACCGGGTCACGCCAGTGTGTTGGGAAATGAACAGTCGGACAGACTGGCTGGCTCTGCACAACTTGGTGGAATACTGCTACATGATAGGGCAGATGTGGTTAGTGCCTTGTGGGAGAGCGTGTACAATGCGGAGGAGCAGGTGGATCACCACAGTCTGGTGAGATTGATGCAGTTGGGGGTGACAAGAGGTTCTGGCAGAAGCTCAAGGCTCAGAGAAAAGGCAAGACAGACGTTTAATCAGAAAGCTGCTGGCACCATTAATATCAGAACTCTTCGCTGGCTGCTGAAGATGGGGATGGAGCGCTTATGGGAATGCCCCGAGTGCTGTGATGTCAGTTCTTGAATCAAATCAAATCATGTTTAGCCATCATTTTACCATTCCTACAGTTACAGTAATCGGTATCTCCTTTCTTTAGCTTGCTGAACAAGTGGTGTTTCAGCTTAATATGTCCTGTGTGTGGAGTCTAAAGAGCACTACTTGTTCTCTTCGGTCAGCTTGGTAGTTTGCATCATCCTACTTGTGGCCTGTATGTTCAGAATCCCATTTGCTACTATGAATACTTCTGATAAGCCTCTTGTCCTCATCATAAATTATGTCTCTGTCAGGCTAGGGTTGTCTTCCATCTTCCTTTGCCAATCTATCAGCCTCTTCATTTCCAGATGTGTTGCAATAGGATGGAATTCATTGTACTACAACTCTTTTTGATGTCTGATTCAGTCCATGGAGTGCAGCTCTAAAGTCTGCTAGTTCTGTATTGTATTTGCTCTTCAGTACTGTGACAACTGACTTTCCCTCTGCAAAAATAGCTATGTAAAGGACCCTTTTCCATGCTTTTCAAGCATATTGGGTAAATGTAGGGTTCATAGCCTACCTGGCAACTTTAAGTTACCCTTGAAATTGTGGCACTGGCCTTACACCTTGCTTTTCACCTAAGAAAATCAAACTGACATTAAAAAAACCTGGAATTTTGACCACCGCAGTGGGATTGTTCTAAGATCTGCAATTTTCAGCAGTTTTTGACATGTGGCTAGTTTTTGGCTACCTTTGTTTGAAATGTTTACCGTCTTTTCAGGTATAAGGGCAGTTGATTATTGACCATTTTCAGCTGAAATGGCTTGTTAAGGGCTAGGGAAGGGCGGGCTGTGTTGCAGCCAATGGATACATACAGATAGCAGCAGTATGGTATGGGGGCGGAAAGGAGCACTCTGTCGTTTTTCTGTGCTATGTGCCTTTGTTTCTGGCTGGTCCATAGGCAGTAATATTAGTATAAATAGCTACAGGAAGGACACCTTAGTTTCTAGAAACAGTGATTGCATGGGGGGGGGGGGGGGGAGGCAAAGTGACATTAACTGGATATCCCAGTTCTTTTTTTGGCCTGGTTTATCTTTACAGTGTGTTTGGTGATCCGGATTGTAATTCCCCCACATAGCTTCCCTCTTCTGTTCTCTCACCCCTCTCTTTCTCTCTCTCTCTTCCCCCCCCCCCCCCTTCCTTCTTTCACTCTTCTACCTCTTGCCTCCTCCTTCCGATCTCCTGCATTGTCTCTCTCCCTCTGATCTTTATCTTCACACCCCCCCCCCTCCCCCTCCAGTTTTATTTCTAGTTTAAATGTTTACTAAATGTGCTGCTCCATGACTCTTTTCCTAGTTACTGTCCAGTGCACAGGAAGCTGTGTTATGGTTGGGGGGAGGGGGGGGTGTTGTTCAGCATGAACCTGATTGATGTTTTCTTTTGATGTACGTTTTGTATTTTAATGTATTATATTTGCATCTGCTTGCATCTCCCTCTTTCCTTGTCCCTTCTCTCTCCCTCAGTCTCCATCCCACCAACTCTCTTTGTTGTATTTTTCCTCCTTCCATATCAATGTTTATTTCCCTTCTTCCTTCTCTCTTTATCTGCCCATCTCTTTATCTGCATTCCCCCTTTCTGTATTTGTCTCCCTCTCTCTATCTGCATTCCCCTTTCTGTATTTGTCTCCCTCTCTTTCTTTCGCTGTCCCTTCCCCACTCTCCCTCACCGTGTCTTCATCCCTCCCTCTCTTTACCATCTTTTTTCCTCCTTCCCCTGTCTCTCTTTTCCTTCTTTCCTCTACCTTCATCTGTTCATCTTTATGCTACCTGTACTGGTATACCCACACGTGTGCGCACGAATGAAGTACCTTGTGTGGTGGGTACACCCTTAAAAAAAAGGCCAAAATGCCTTATTTCAGCCTTGAAAGAAATTAAGGAGACCTTGAAAAGGACTTTAAAATTGATTGATAAAATTGGCTATGAGCCCTGCAAACGGCACTTGGTGGGTGAAGTGGTCAGCACCATGCCAGCCGCCTTTACTTCCCAGGACTGCACCTGGTATCCACTCAAGGCTGGGTCGACCTAGGGGCCAAGGTCATTTTTGAAAGAAAAAAAAGTCTGGCTCCCGTAAGGAACTGAACTCACGACTGACCAATCCGCAAGGCCAAGCGAGTGTCTAGCCGCTAGACCATGGCGGCTGATAGCTATGTGTTTCTCTTTATTTTTCTCTGACAGAAGCATTTCTACTATAGTTCTTAAGGACTCTGACTCCACTCTAAATTTACTTGAAAGTTTTTCATTTGCAACCGTGTTTTCTTCCACCACCTCCATTTTCTGTGGAGTTTGTGTTTTTGCTGATCCATCTGTATGTGCATGAGTCTAGGTGTTATTTGAGTATTTTTCTTCTGTGTAGTTAAATGTGATTTTCCTTATTTCTATTTCATTCTGAGTGTTATTAGTTAAAACAAGAAACATTTTCTATCAATTCAGGCGGATGCTGCTGCTGTCTCAGAGTTTTTTTTTTGTTGGGGGGGGGGGGGGGGGGGGTGTCTTTGCTTTAGTCTTTCCCTTACTAGACAAATAAACCTTTAAATCATGGGGTGATCTGTCAGCCTTCTACATTTTTCTGCTTGTTGCTGCGCTCTACTGGAGGCAACACGTAATCCTTATGTGGTAGAACAATCGCTGATCAAAATCTACTGCGAATGTTCATTAAATGGTGCCTAAGCAGAACTCAAAAAATAAAAAAAAATTTTATGACAGATTCACTAATGTGGAGCTTTTGGGAAAAACTAAAAAATTCAGTATAACATGAGGTGAGGAACATACTGATGCTGAATATGTCAAACAGAGAGGGGGAGAGAGAGAAACTCAGTATAAAAGAGATACAGGGAGATCTAAAAACCCTTGTCATAAAAACCCAACCACACTGGATTACATGTTTTTAAGGGAAGAGAAACAAACAGCAGCATGACGATGGAGGTGACGCAAGTGTTTGCCTGGCTTGAAACACAAAAATACACCCGCGTATGTATACTCAGTGATTCGATGAGTATGATCCGGAGGGTTCAGGCAGGTTCGGTGTGAAGACAATAGCTTGAATCATTACAGAAGTCTACTGTGCGCGGAGTCACCTTCATTTTTGTTCCAGGCCATGCAGGCGTCGATGGAAATGAAAGAGCTGACAGGTTGGCTGGATCTGCTATCACTACCGACGGTCATCCGATGATCATGCTATTATTATTATTGCCATCAGAGAAATGGGAAGGATAGAGGACTTTGGTAGCAGTGAATCCACATCACTCACCGAAATGGCAGACTTGGGAATTAAGATCGGCATAGCAAAAAACGAGACGCACACCAGACACGCCAGAAGACTTGTTAATCAACATAGAACTGGTACTATTAGCCATCGGACGTTGGGGTTGATACTAAGGGAAGGATCTGAGCACCTATGGACATATCCAGAGTGCAATGATGATAACCCAACTAACTAACTAAGGGAAGAGAAGTGCCTGGGGTTTCATATGGAAAGCCAATGGGAAATCTTTAGTGCAGGATAGCCTGGCGTATGATCCCACAACATCTAGCATGAAACTGGGCGTGGAGGCAGTCACTGCAGCTTGCCGACGGCTAGAGAACAAGATACATACATATGTCATAACGGACTCTGAAAGCATGCTGAAAAGGATGAAGACAGGATTGCTTCGAGCAGAGTGGCAAGCGTCACTTGCGAGGTCACGGGTAGTAAGCATACTTTGGATCTTTTCTCCAGGCAATGCCGGCGTGATGGGAAGTGAACAGGCAGACAGATTGGCTGCATCTGCACCAATGGATAGTGAATTGATGTATGACGAGGCAGATGTGGTCAGAGCCCTTTGGGAACAAGTAGCGAAGTCAGAAGAGAAACTAGATTATTATGGGCTGGGGAGAATGATGCACCTGGGTGTGACCAGAGGGTTTGGCTGGCACACTTTGCTCAGAGGAAAGGTAAGAATGACATACAGCCAGACTATAGCCAGCACTATTAATATTTGAACTCTGCGCTGGCTGCTGAAGATGGGGACCGAGTGCATATGGGAATGCCCCGAGTGCTCTGATGTCAGTTCTTGACTCAACTCTCTCAACTGTATGCTCCTCAAGAAAAAAAAAGATTGAATACTTTCCACATGCAATGTATGAGACACATTCTTGGTATATCATGGTGTGACTTTGTCTCCAATAAATGTGTACATAAAAGATCAGGAATGCCAACAGTATACTTTCAGATAAAGCGAATATGCCTGCTTTGGTTGGGACATGATCTCTTGTATTGTGAACTGGTGATAGGGATAAGACCTGCAGGAAGGCCAAAGCTACGCTACAAGGACCTATGCAAACGTGACCTGAAAGATATCAACACTGAGACAAACTCTTGGGAGGGATCAACTGCAGACTGACTCCTTTGGAGGCAGGTAATGAAAGATGGACTGTCGCAGTTTGCAACAAGCTATGGAGAGGAGACATCTGAGGAAAAACCAGTCTCAGAATGATAGAGTACCAACGTTTTTATTTGGAGTCTAGCAGAGACTGGCACTCCCTCATTGGACTTTACACTCATAACAGACGCTGTTCCTAAAACCAACAGCATAACTTTATGGTCTCCAGGGACTGACGGTTGCCTGCAGAACTCATTATTTCATCATTCACCCATGATTTCCTGCTCTTGGTTTGAAAAGCTTTATCTGTTAGTCCCTAATAGAGGTTCCAACTTCACTAAGGATGGGTTGCCCTATAACTGCCACTGAGGATGGGTTGCCCTATAACTGCCACTGAGGATGTGTTGCCCTATAACTGGAACTGAGGATGGGTTGCCCTATAACTGCCACTGAGGATGGGTTGCCCTATAACTGCAACTGAGGATGGGTTGCCCTATAACTGCCACTGAGGATGGGTTGCCCTATAACTGCCCCGTTCCTGTGCATGTGAAAATCCCACAAAATGTCCTTTATTCTCCCATTTGAAAACTAGTGAAAATCATGTCAGGCTCAGCAAAATCTTGAAGCTCACAGACACAAGATAAATTCATAAGGCAGCTTTAAAATATACCAGCACTAACAGACCCACACCAGAATTGCAGCTCACTGTTGATGCTAGCAGTCAATTACGAAAGTCTGCAGAGTATACACAATACTGAAGTATGTACATGTCATTCTGAACATAATCTGCGACCTGCCAATTTTAGTGCCGGCCACAACATAAAGCCATCATAGGCACAATAGGAAAAAACATCTGGCATACATTTTGTGGCTCACAGTATCACAACAAGCACTCAGCTAAGTAGCTGGGTGACAAACACTTTAAACCACCTTTCCAGAAATGGGGAATTCGCATATGCAGATACTGGCTGGAAATAAATAACTTTTCATAGCGTCAGCTGTATGTGTATGCTAGTAGTCTGTCATATTGATCCAGAAGATCATACAATGCAGAGATGTTTCCTTTTAGCCCCCTTAGCTTCCAGCTTTATTTGAGATTTTATTATATGTTGTTGTCAGTATCGCCATCCGCTCTAGGTTGTTACCTGGTTCCTGTTTCAGGTTTTAATCGAAATATAATCTTCTTTTCCTTCATCTAAATGACGTAATTGCGTTACGCCTGTTAACAGCAGAGCTGCAATGTTTGTGTCTTTCGGATGACACACTCGACCTTTTCAGGCATATGATTACTGGATTAACCTTCCCATTTGGTTTCGTGGGACACAATGTGGCTTTATTTATGTGGTTTCCTCTCTGTCCCTTTATCTACAATTGTTACCCCTGAAGAATCCATCTAGGGCAACCTTGCTAAAACTGGTCGGCCCTGAAAGGAAGGCACAGGCAGATCATGGGCATTTCCCACCATCCAAAGAGGCTTCCATAATGTAGAGGTGACATATAATTCTCTGATTCTGGGCTCACCCAAGGTATCACATCCTGCACATGACTGCTTAACCTCACATCTGTATGTTGAGCTTCCATTTCCACTCATCACAAGCTTCACTCTCTGAGAACATTAGGGAAAAGTTCACAGGTCTGGAACTTTAATGACCAGACACATTAGTCACTTTTAATGTTGTTTCATCTGGAAACTTAGACAGACAATATGAAAAAAAGCAGGCATTGGGCATGGCTTCCCTGGTTTGATTCCAAGACTGTGACGAATGGGGCCAGTGATAACAGACATCTGAACCTTTCTGATAGTAGTACTTTTGTTGGTAGGACATTTAAGACTTCGCTATTATACCATATGACATGTGACTTATATAGACATTTAAGCTTAATCAGCTGACTGACAGTTGTATATTGTCATGGTGTACCTCAGTATGGTTGCAATGGCACTGAGGGTCGACAAACGATGCACAGAGATGGGACTGTACAGGGAGTTAAGACCCTTAAGAGATGTTGCTCGTCTAAGCTGCGAACAGATCTCTTGGTCTAGGGCTGCGTCTTAGCAGATCAGTGGTTCTGTCACTTGACAGATGTGATGGTGTAGGATATAGTAGGAAGTTGGCCAGTGGGTTTTACTTTTGTTCCAAATGAGTTTTCTGTAGACTTTATCACCCATACATTGGGGATGGGCTGATGAGAAATATGCATTTTTTGTAATAATGAGAATGCTGCCAGTTATTGTGATGTTTCATAACACGTTTTATCTGTTTATTTTCAGTTTCTTTGTGGACCTTTTGACATTTCCAAAGTTAGCAGAAACCTCAACGATGCAGGCTTTAATGTTACAAGAAGTGAGAGAACCTGTATACCAACAGTTACAGTAACTGTAACACAAGAGTTTATTGAAAATGTGAACAAATTGGCAGAAAAGTTAGATGGAAATTCTGATGTCATCAAATATCATTTTAATGTAGTACCAGAGAGCTGATGCATTTTAATTGAAACTTTTGGTTTAATTTGTTATCATGCATCACTACGTTAGGTTCATTGTCTTTTGCAATTTACTATTGTGAGAAAACCAGTGATGTATTGTGTAAAATTTATGTTATAAGGTAACGAAGCCAGTTAGTATTGCATGTTAGAATTAGATAGATGAAACATTTGCAGAGCAAGCTTTGCAAAACAAAAATAGTTCACATTTGTACCCTAATCAGCATCACTGGTACTATATCATTTGTAAAACCAACATCTGCAGTTTAAAATGCTTAGAATAAAATGCATTGTTTTTAAACTAAAATGCACTTTAAAATGTACCTTAATGTACTAAAATTACAGTAAGAATGTAAGAGTCATCGTCATCATCATCAATTTCAACTTCTGCCATGAAGCATTGTGGGGAGGTACAGTTTGTGAGATCCATTGCTTGATGTTCGTCAATGGCCATTGTCATTCCAAATCGATGTAGAAGCTCTTTAACGTCATCAGTCCATCTTCCCCTAGGGCGGCCATTTGCTTTCACTTCAGATTTTTGCATTGGTATTTGTTCTGGCTGCATTCTTACTAGATGACCAAACCATTTCTGTTAAAGAGTTGAAGTACAAACAAATAACTGAATGCTTTTAGGAAATTTGATAACACATCTTAATCTTGTTTCTCGCTACTGCCTTTTATCTGTCATCACTTTTTGAATTTTAGCTAACAAAGAGTTGTGTGAAAGTAAATATGATTTGTGGCTGTTTTATTTCAGACTGTGCTGATGGATTTTGAGATGCCTATTTCATGTCCATTAACAAGATAGAGATGACATTTCAAATTCAGTGCACGAAGTAGGCTAGCTAAAACTAAATAAAATAGTGCCTGTGAAAGAAAACAGAGTGGATAATTTAGTCCTCTTTTAAAATACTTTATTTGTTTGTGATGACGTTTACACAGTATCCACATAATAAAATATCGTTTGAAATATTTATAAAATACTTCTTTTAGATTGCAATATTGTTTGATAAACTATGTTATTGTTACAGTATGTGGTTGTGAATCATGACCTATTTTAATCCCTAAGACTGTCAAAGCTTCTGAACTTTTATGTCAAAAGAAATTCTTAGAATATGGTAGATTGTGGTAGATTGTGAGAGGGATGTTCAGCAAAGAACTTTCTACATGAGAATTATGATTTCATTTTACAAATGCATTCAAACTTATGAAGAAACCACACTTGTAGCTCACTGAAAAGGATCGGTACACTTGACACTTTAATATACTTTCTACAAAATGATGTCCAGTCATTGAAATTAATTTATTTGACTGTAATTTAAAGAAAGAAATCTTATGTTGTGGATACTTCCAATAATTGTTTTCATTTGTAGATAAAGTGTTAATTTCACCAACAACACAGTTTGCTTTTTATTTCTTACAAGAACATTGAATTTCACTGTTGTCATCTCTTTGTTTGAGAATCACATTCGTCTCTGGCCACTTTTCTTTTGTGCTTCTCAGAATCATTGTATCAGGCAATCAGTCACTTTTCTGTAATGGATCTCCTAAGCTTACTATGGGCTTTTCAGTGTGTACACAAGCAGAATAGAGGCGGTGGGGATTGAGAATTCTGGGGGGGGGGGGGAGGGGGTGTAAAATAGAAATACATAGAGAACTGCAGAATGTGGTAGACAAGGTAGGAGACTGGTGGAGGAAATTCTACAGATGATGGATCAGAGAAGAAATAAAAAGAATGATTAGGAAGAATATTCTAGTATACATACAGAAATAGTGAACACTTGCAAAGAGGCTAAAAAGACCTGGCTGAATCAGATATGCATAGAGATTGGGAAAAATCGCGGGGAAATGCCTTCCATGAACCAACAGATAATTACATTGACAGAGAAGAAAAGAAGTAACATCACTGGGTGTTGACAATTTTTAAAAAATGTGAAATATTAAAAGGGCATGATGACATAATGAAATGATGGACAGAGTACTTGTGGATCTGTATGATGATAATAGACCAGATGTATATTTTCAGGACAACAGCGAAGGCCCACCAGTGTTGACTTCAGAAGTTGAGGATGCATTGCATCACATGAAGAAAGAAAAGGCACCTGGGCCAGACATTACTTTGAAAGAAATTGAAGCTTTGGGATATTTTGGAACTGAAATAGTAAAAAAATTAATTATTAAATGACATTTATAATAGTGGGTACATTCCTAATGAGCAATTAAAATCTATATTGATTGCCCAGCTGATAAAACCAGGCACTTTAAAATGTGAAGATTATCGCACCTTAAATCTTTTGAGTTATGTGACAAAATGTTACTGAGAATAATTATGACAAGAGTAAGATACAAGGTTAAACCATAAATTAGTGAAGAACAGTGTGGATTTGTAGAAGGGAAAGATACATACAATGCTATATACATCCTTAGAAAGAGCTATTAAAGTAGAAAAAAAAAAGATCTTAATTGTTTCATTAACTAAAAGCAGTTGATTGTGTGAAACATAAAGAAATAAACTATTGGAAAAGTTAAACATTGATAAAAAAGATTTACCAATTATAAAGAACATGTATTGGCAACAAACAGCAGCTATAAGAATTAATAACCAGTTGGGAACATTTCAGAGCATTAAGAGAGGAGTAAGACAAGGATGAGTACTATCGCCTGTTTTTTCATTATACAGAGAATATATAATGAGATCTGTCATGGATATGCCAGGTGGTTTATGGTCATAACATAAAGAACCTCCATTTTGCTGATGACACCATCTTGATAGCGACAAGTCAGAAAGAACTACAGGAATTGACAGATACGCTGGTAGCAGAAAGAATAAATGGGCCTCAGTTTGGGAAGACAGAAGTAATGGGGATTTCCAAAAAAAAAAAAAAAAAAGAATAGTGCCTAAATGTATAATAAAAGTCAAAGTCATTATTCTGGGACAAGTACAGAAGTGTAAGTACCTGGGCTCATTAATAACATTCTATGGAATATGTATCACAGAGATAAAGAACAGAATCAGACAAGCCAAGACTGCATTTTATCCAATCAAGAACATGCAGTAAATCCATGTCACTGTAGGTTAGGAAAAAAAAAATTAGAGCCAGTAAAGCCTGGACAATTAATAAACAAGCCGAACAATATCCCGAGGCCTCGGAGATGTGGTTTTACAGAAGAAACCCTAGAATTCCATAGACAGCCAAGAAGAGCAACCCAGATGTTTTGAAAGAGGTGATTGAAGACAGTCATGGTTTTTTTGATCTTGTTATGAGAAGAGAGAATATGGAACATGTTGTGGCTACTGGAAAGATATGTGGAAAGTGAGAAGAAAACAGCGCGAGAAAATTCTTGTCATGGCATGGAGGTATGTCAACATACTAACTGATACAAGGAGCTGCGGATCGAAGATTGTGGCGAGGTATGATCAACAATGCCAGTCGGCAAAGCACTTGATAATGATGATTGTGGTGTTGATTAACTAATAGAATTGTAAGAGAGGCGACTAGGAAGATCACACTAAATGGTAGTAACATAAAGGGGGAGAATTCACTGAAATATCTTGGTATAACTTTTGACAGGAGCCTGTCGTTTAATTACCACTGGAAGAGCTAGTGTTACAAATAAGGAAAAGAAACAATGTATTGAAGGTGATGGTACCAGCAGACATGGAACAGAGAATGCTCTACACAATCTACCAGCAACTGTTTATTTCAGTGATTGAGTATGGTTTGGGCCTGCTCACTTTATCTAACAGCGAAATAGAAAAGGTGGAACGCATGCAAAATGAAGCCATGCGAGTCATTTTGGAGTTACACGAGACACGCCAATTGTGTGCATACGCACGTACTTGCATTGCCGTCTGTATATAAAAGATAAAATGTGTTACAGGCGAAAATGTACCTTAAAGCCTCAACGGACAGTGAACACCTACATGAGGCCTTGTTTTACTGCAAAGGTCATCGGCTGAAAAGAGGCAACTCTTAGATGGCACAGGCAGAAGTCATGATCAGAACTGTTTGTGTTACTGATAAGCTAGCACTTGGTGAGGAATGAGTTGCAGTGTCGCCCCAGAAAAACAGATTTGCACAGACGGATAGTCATCTTGGACCGAGGGTGCCGGAAATGGATAGCTGGTGAAACAGAAGCATCAGTGCAAGAACTGATCAATGAAAATTCACACCTAGGAGATTTCGGTATATACACAGATGGGTCTGTAGTGAGAGGTAGAAAGAGTGGATGGGGTTTTATTGCAAAGGTGAATGAACGGAGTTTGAAAGTAGTTGTATTGAGTTGGGTCAAGAATTGACATCAAAGCACATGGGGCATTCCCATGCATGCTCTGTCCCCATCTTCAGCAGCCAGCGCAGAGTTCTAATACTAATGGTACCGGTCACAATCTGCTTATTTGTCCGTCTTTCATTTCCTTTGAGTAGTTTGAAAGTAAAAAACCTAATAACGTCACAACATCTAGTATGAGAATGGAGGTGGAATCAGTAACGGCATGTGGTAACTGTAACATACTCACAGCACATGCTTCGGAAAATAGAAGCCGGCGTCTTTCGCATAGAGTGGCTTGCATCACTTGATAAGACTCCGAGCGGGAAAATATTGATTTTTTTGTTTAGGAAATTCAGGTGTGCGGTGTAACGAGCAGGCTGGTAGATTTGCTGCTGCGGCTCCTCTGGGCGGTGAGCTACTTTATAACAAAGCGGATGTAAAGGTTGTGTGGGATCAAGTAAACAAACAGTACAGCAAAACAGACCGAGCATCCATACATTGATAGACTAATGCGTGGCGGGGGAAGGGGGTGACCTGAGGATCTGGAAGAATTTCAAAACTGAAGGGAAAACCCAGGCGAACTTTCAGTCAGATTTCAACAGGTACAATCAGCAAATCGACTAGGGGGTGTCCCGCGTACAGGGATGTCAGTTTTGAATCATTCATTCCCTGATTCACAAAGGTTTTCCCTAGAGCAGAGGTTGTCAAACTGGGTGGCTTGAGCCAAGGGTGACGCGGCAGCAATCAAGAAAAGTGGGCTAAATATTGTGAAATTATTAAAGAAGGCATGCGGATACTTAAGAGTTACAATTTAAGTTTTCAGTAGTAGGGCGCGCTTTAGATCCATATTATTTCCGGATCAAGAATCCGGATCTGACCGTGGATTGACTGTGGCTTTGGTCTGAGGGTTGGCTCGCGAGTTAAACTTGCGTGTATTGCAGACTGTCTGTCAAGACAGGGGCGCCGTCTATAGAAACATTTGGAGAGAGTTTTCATTTCGTTAACAACAAATCGGTACAGAGGCTAGGGGCTCCCCCAACCATCAAACCAGTCTAATGTCGCTCCTGATTTTCCTGAACTTTTCCCCCCGCCTTCAACTCGCGAGCGAACCCTCAGACCAAACCCACGGTCAGATCTGGATTCTGGATCCGGACGATCGGGAAATAATATGGATCTAAAGCGAGTCCTACTACTGTTGTCTTCCCTCGCCACAGTCGAAAAGAGTTTATTGTTTGTTTCACACTAAGACGTTTTTCGTACGGCATGAAATGCCAATCGCAACGTGGTAAGAATTATCCTTGTATTTATCTGAAGGTGCGACCGATTCTCTACCTGTATTCGTTAAGGTACAGTCGATAAGTAAGTTAAATTGTCTCAGCAGACAGCTGCGAGACAAAGCTATCAAAGCTGGCCTGCCTCAGTTCGCGGAAGAGACACCTCACGACCAAAAGGAAATCCGACACAAACTAAGAAAATACGATCCTAGCTACTTCACTTTGTTGGGCTTTGTTTAGGTTAAGAAGAAAAGAAAAACAGCTATGACTGGTCCAATGCTGGACATAAGTGATGTTATCAATTCCATGCGCTGCACTCACCGTATCGAGGAGCTTGCCAAAGGAGATGACTCCGTATCCCTGTCTAGACTGATGGACATGGGAGTGCAGCCTGGAGCTGCAAGAAATGAACATTTCACTAAGGGGACAAGATGTTTCGTTAACCAACACAGAACAGGCGTCATTAGTCGTTTTACACTTGTGGAGCTTTTGAGGAGGAGATCGGAGCACCTATGGATTTGTCCGGAGTGCTGTGATGATAATCCTTTCTAATCAAACACAGGTTAAAAAACCTTTAAACGCCGCGCTTTATTTCTTCAGGTATTCATCGCATTAAAGACAACTGAACATTACATGTGCACAATTTTGTCTTCTTTACCTAAGAATTTAAGTCCTTTATGTGTCGGTGTGCTACGAATTTTTTTTTTTTAGTCTGACAAAGGTGCCGCGGCCACAAAAGTTTGAGAACACCTGCTCTATTGGGCTGTTGGGGTGGGGGCTGCTCGTGTTGATATGTACACACATGACATCAAGGCCACGCGGGAATTCGTGCATACGTGTTTGCTTACACATACACATCTGCATGTACACATACAGCCCACGTCCGGTCCTCGAAACCGGGCGGTTCACGGGGTTCACCCAGCCTCTTGGTAATGGGTACCTGAGTTGAAGCTCTTGGGTAAATGGAGGAACGTCGCTGTAGCGTGCGGACAACGACAGAGGCGGGAAGTTTCTTATCAGCTGTCCGTATTGGTGGCAGAGCACTTATGGTTTATAACCAATGACGCTGGTTCACATCTTCCGACTTAACATTTTTCCCTTTTATATACACCCAAGGCAGACTCCGTCGTGCAGCGGCCAGACGCTCGCCTGTGGATCAGAAGGCCCTGGTTCAAATACTGACGTAGTCGGTCTCTAGTCTGGGTCTTTTGGCTTGTATATGTGACACCTTCTCGATTTCCCTATTATAACGGGATAGTAAAGGATTATGTGCCAGTTTAGGTTGTTTCACACAATTTAATTCCTTTTCCTTTATTTTTCTCCTTCCTCAGTTTCTTTTTCTCATCTCACCGTCTCTGTGTTATCTTTTCCTGATCTATAGGGACTTAAATATTTTTACGTATCCTGCAAATGCATTTGTGTGTGGTGTGTGTGTGTGAATGTGTGTGTATGTTTTAATTGCTGTCAACGTGTAAGCTTTCCTTGGATGTCAATGACTTATTTAGTTTATGAAAATTTTCTTCCGGGGGTTTTCTTTCATGTTTATATAGGGTGCATTATAGCGAGAAATGGTCTGTTGTGTTCTCCTGGAAGCAATCTAAGCACAAGGGTGCTGTTAATTTAGCTTTCCTGTATCCAAGACTTAAATCTGCATCTGGAAATGAGAAAGCTGATCAACAGGCAGGGGAAGATGCGAAAAAAGTGCAGCCGGATGAACCAGTCACATACCACCAAAAGAAAAGATTCATTAAATCGATTATGAAACCACCAGCCCCAACACAAGACGACTATTTTATTATGGACAGACCAGAACAAGTCATAATCCTCCGCCTCAGAACAGGGCACAGCCGATTACGTAACCACGTGTACACAAAACTCAAGATAGGTGTATCAGCCATGTGCACCTGTGGAAAGGTGCCCCAGACAGCAGAGCATGTACTCCAGTACTGCATCGAATTTGACACATTAAGCCAGAAAGAACAACAGCGGAACGTAAACTCTATGGACCAACAATGAACTAACAAAGACAGTGAAATGTATACAAAAGACAAAATTGCTGATTTAGACAACTTATTTCAGGCAAACGAAAGAAGAAGAAGAAGAAGAAGAAGAAGAAGAAGAAATCTCCATAATTTGTTATTTTGCTGAAATTGTTATGTTGTCTGTGACTTGTGATGTTAGGGTGGATTCTCTCAAAAATTCGCATGCCCTTCTGCCAGTAAAACTCAACACCCACTGTCTCTTCCACATTCCTGTAATATTCCGTTTGATTTGACTCTTTCCCTTAGTGTTTCCGAAGTCTGTTTCTATTATATCTCCTGGTACATCTTTTCGCAAAAATATCCGCCTTTTCATTACCAACTTTGCCTTTATGCGCTGGATCCCATGCTACGGTGATCTGACATCCGTTGTTCCTAAGTTGTGTGGTCAGTGTTAATATATCCTCTTTTTTTGTCTGATCTACTTCCCTGTGTATTTTTTCCTAGTGATTATACCGATTAAAGAGCTTCTGTCGTTATAATCAGTTCTTAGGGGGGATTTTCTGCTGGTATCTCCAAAGAAATATAAACACTTGCTCATACTTCTTTATAATTTTTTTTATCCATCTGTGCGTATTATTAGGTTATCAGTTTAAATGTTTCTTATGTGCTCCTTTGCTATGGTCCTTACTTGTAGTGGATCAGTGTTTTTTTTTTAAAATCTATTTTGCAAGGCTTATGTCTACACATGGTGGTTTCAATTTCCATGGTGGAATCTAAGATTTATATCTCATAATTCAAGTGTTCTTGCTAGTTCCTTTTTAGTATTCATTTCTACTGCAGCATCCCGTGCTGCTGGCCTAAGAACGTTTCTTATTGGCACTCCATTGATTTTTTTTGTATTAGTGTTAAAAGCATCAGATGCTGGATGACCATGATTGTGTGCGGTCTGAAGCCTATAATTGTTTCCTTCTCAGATTTAATGGTACTTCTTTTGCTTCTCTTGATGACCTGCACCTATCATAGTGGCCAGTGCTTGGCACTGTATACTATCTAGTTTACTTTTTGTGCAATCAGTTGCTGAGTCATAGACAATGCTTCCATATTCTAATTTAGTTCTCAAAAAAGTTTTCTAACATTGTAAGAGAGTGGCTTGATGAGCTCTTCATCAATTGGTTTTAATTAACTTTAAAATGTTACTCATTCTTTTACATTTGTCTACCGTTGTATCAATATGTTTTTCCCAATTCAGCTGTTCGTCCAGAATCATTCCTAGAAACCGTGTGCTCGTTACTCTTTGGATCGATCTTTCGATGATTCTAATTGTTGCAGTATCACTGTCATAGTCTTTTGTAGTTAAATACCATGCTTACTGTTTTGCTGGAATTTTTTTTGAAACCATATTTAATTATAAAGTTTGGAACGTTGTTAACTTGTATGTGTAATCTGTTTTGTGTCGTCTTCCCTAACTTATCAGATGTAAATATCAAACAATCATCCGCAAATTGTGTTAGGCTTACTTTCTGATCCCTAATTACCTCGTCAAGATCACTAACCAGTATTGAGAATATTACTGGTGACAACACCGCACTTTGGCGGAATCCGTTCTCCTGTATATAAATATTTGATTTGTCATTGCTAACAATCACTGAGAAAGTCATGACCTCCAAGAAGCTCTTAATGTACCTATATACTTATCCACCTAATCCTAGTCTTATGTCTTCGACTTTGTACAGGACGGCTTGTCGCCATCTCTAGTCATAAGCTTGGGCTAAGTCTAAAAATAGTGCTATAGTTTTATTTCCTATGTTGAATCGTTTTTTCACGGGGTCCTCTAGTTTAATTATTTGGTCCATTGTTGATCTATTGGCTCTAAATCTAGACTGGGTTTTACTAAATAAGTTATTTTTCTCCATGTGGAAAGTAATTATGTTGTTAATGACAGTTTCTATGATCTTTTCTAAATGGGATGTTAACGAGATGGGTCAGTATAAATTAAATTTTTCAGGTTTCTTTTCTGTGTTTTTTTTTTAATGGGAATCATTGTGGCTTTTTTCGATTGCCTGGGAATTTCTCCTTCTCTCCATATCTCATTGAATAAATCCGTAATTTGCTTTAAAGTTTGTCCTGGTAACATTTTCATTATTGTATAATTAAGAATGTCTGTTCCTGCTGCAGTGTTGGATTTTCCATTTACAGCACTTCTAACTTCTTCTATTGTTATACTACTTTATATGTTGTCCTACTGCATTGAAATGTTGTAATTTGTGGTTTAGTCTGCTAAATCCTTCTCTCCATACTCTCTCTCTTCCTCGCCTAATTCCTCATTAGAGCAAACTTCATAAAAGTACCTTAAAAAAACAACGGCTTTCTCTTGGTCAGTTATTGCTTATGTGGGTATTTTAATTGTGGGAAACCTCTATCTCTTCTTAACTCTTATAAAGCCTTTATTTGATCCCACACCTCTTTCGTTGGAGTGTTTGGTCGAAGTTTTTTTTCAACAAAACTGTTTCCAATGTGCCTCCTTGGTCTCTTTGACTACTTGGTTGGCTTCATTTTTGTGGTTCTTTTACGTATCAAAATTCTTCTGTGTTCTGTGTTTTCTATAATTTTATAGTGTTTTTTTTTCTGGTTTTCACGTGCTTTTGTGCAACGGTCGTTCCACCAAGGGACTGCATGCCAATACCAGGTCTTAGAAGCTTCCATAAATGCATAGCCGACACATAGCGCTTTGGTACACTCAACGAATTGTCACGCCTTCACATGACTGTCTAACCTCACATAGGCCTATGGTTACAGAGCATTCCAACTCACCACAGGCTGCAGCCTTTAATGATCCCCAACTAAGCAGTACCAGGCCGGAAGCTTCGATGACCCACACAAAATGAGCATCTGGCTTTCTCAGTATGTTAGATTTGTCTCGTTCGTAACTAATGACATTTTCACATGGGCGTCTCATGGCACTTGGCGCAGCAAGGTATGGAACGTATGCACAAGGCATGGCTTCTCCTTATGTTCATGACATGCCAATTAGGATAGTGGCCCAGGTAGCGAACATATGAGTCTATTGTGTCATCAAATAGGGTCTTATAGAGATAGGCTTTGACTTTCATTTAGGATGATACTGTTGTGAATCTAATTTAGTAGGATTCTTTGTCAACAGATGTTTGAATAAAAGGTTGTCGTTTAGTAGGCACTGGCCTTCCCTCGTTTTCCGAATGATGTTTTAGTGGAGGTTATCATCGCTGCATTAAGAATGGGCTGATGAGTGCCAAAAGCCATCTAAACAAGCCATCTCTGGGGACTGCCAGCTCGGCTTAGGTCGATCTAGACTATTAACATTAAAATAATGTTTTAAGTGGAGAAGGCTCCTAGACAAAATTATGACTTCAAGTTTTTTTTTGTCATTGTTGATGAAGTCCTCTGTGTTTTTTCATGAGCTTTAGGCAAAACTGTACAGAGCATAACACTCGTATCTTAACAATAAATGCCTTCTGATCCATCAGAATATCTTTTGACTCAAGCAGAAGACTTATCCCAATTGCTATTGTACTTAAAACTACTGTTATTGTTTAATGTTTTCTAATCGCTATAGTTAAAGATTTATTGCAACAACAACAACAACAACCAAAAAAAAAAAAAAAAAAAAAAAAAACCAGATAACAGGACTTTTGACGATTTTCTCAATTCTAAAATGACAGCTCTTTAAAGTATAATAGCTCCAGGCGGGAAAGGAGAGGAAGTGATGTCACTTTTCATAATGTTTAACAAAGATGCTGAGCCCACTTTAGCCCACTGGGCTTTAGTCTTGTTCCAGACACGGTTTTGAACAACGAGATTCTGTATCTATATGGGACATTTTTGTGTTCGATATGTTTATGTTGCACATCATTTGCAGTTATATGGTCTGTTTTAATGTGCTTCACTTACCTTTAAAATAATATACCATTCATGATACTTATACGCGTTGCTGCATGCAGTATTCAGAAATATGTGTGATGTATTTTTTAACAGTTACCCAAAAATTCACAATGATAAAGAACTAATTTCATCTAACAGGACAATTTTGTTTGTGCTGTCTGCACCTAGATGATAAATATTTAGTAGTGCTATAAGTACTGTTAAGAAAACTGCTCTGAGTGAAAAATTATTGCACATATCAATTTCATATTGACTGTGCTTGTTTACTAATTATTAAATAACAGTATAATTATATGTTGTGGTAGTCTACTAATAGTAATAATAACCATCAATCATTTATATTTATGTTATGTATGACATGCGTATGTTTCACAGCAGTATTTTCATGTGCTAAATTTGATAAAGTACAAATGTCACCCCCCCCCCCCCCCCCCCCCCCCCCTAAGCACATCTTCGCCATACGTAACATTTTAGAACAATGCAATGAATGGCAGAGAAGTATATATATTAATTTTGGGGACTTTGAGAAAGCTTTTGACAGCGTCCATAGAGACGGTCTGTGGAAAATTTTATGACATTATGGAATTCCAGAAAAAATAGTCATCATAATTGCTTTCTATAAAGACTTTTCTTGCAGTATAAAAAATTACAATACATCTTTCGCAGTAAAGACATGTGTAAGACAGGGATGTGTTATGGCTCTTCTTCAACCTTGTTATTGGATACTAAAGAACACAGTAGACAGGACATTAAGAGGCATACGATAGACTCCATTCACCATGTTTGAGGACCTTGATTTTGCAGATAAAAAAAGCACTCCTATCACATAAACGTGAACATATACAAGAAAAAAGTAACAGACTAAACTGCACAGCAGACATGGTGGGACTGAGAATAAATACAAAGAAAACAAAGATCATGACAAACAGTCTAAACCAACAACCAGTGACCATAAATAACTAATCACTTAAAAATGTAGAACTTTTCACATATCTTGGCAGTGTGGTGTCCCTACTGGGAGGGAAAGAGGAAGACATACAGTCACGCCTGAACAAAGCTAGAGCTGCTTTTGGAAGGATGAGGCAAATCTAGAAATCCAACAATTACTGCAGAGGAACGAAACTCCGACTCTTCAAGAGCATCATTTTGCCAGTTCTTCTTTATGGAGCGGTACGCTGGAGAATGACCAAAAAGGATGCACACAAGCTGTCCACCTTCCACCACACATGTCTACGTAGAATTATCAACATTTTCTGGCCAATCTCAAACACTAAACTACTTTAAGCCACAAACCAAGAAACTTTAGACAGTATGATTACCAAGAGAAGATGGAAATGGCTTGGCCACGTTATGAGAATGACTTCTGATATACCTGCCAAAACAGCTCTCACATGGACACCAGAGGGAAAGAGAAAACAGGGGCGCCCAAAAACATCATGGAGACGAACGATGGAAAGTGACCTGAGTGCGGCATCTTTGACATGGAAAACTGCACTGAAGATTGCACAGGACAGGAAAGCATGGAAAGTCCTCTCTGAAGCCTTACGTGCCACTAGGCATAACGAGAACTGACGATGATGATTGAAACTATAGTTTAATTTGTATATATATATCTCCTAGATAAAAACTGTGAACACAGAGGGACTCCTTACTTGCACAAGAACGGGAATTCCCGTTGACTCAGTTAGCCTATAAATAGAGATGGCCGTGACCACGGCCAACTCTAGATATAAATAGCCTGGAGATGGCACACAGCACGTCGCCAACAACACTCAGCGGTATATAATATCATTAAAGAATATAGCAGACACCTACGACTTCTAATTCCATCTGTTCAACAAAAATTCCTAACTTGATCCTTTTTCAGTCGCCCGAAGGCCTGCTATATGAAGGAAGGTACCTTGGCTATCTTATTTGGTTTCCTATTCTTTGTGGTGTGAAGTCACACCTGTTCTTTGTCTTTCTAAGTCCGGTGTGGTTCTTGGGGTTCTGGGTCCGGTCTAGTCCAGCTCTCTTAGCTCCTTTCTCTGTGGGTTTTAGCTGATTGTTGCAGGTGCTTGGTTTAACTAGTGCTGATCGCTTCGCTGGTGCCCTGTTGCCTGCTGGGTTACCGCTCTGTGAAGCCGCGAAGAAAAGCCAAACACCACGTAGCACCGTCTCCAACAATGTTCCTTATCAGGACAAGCAGGGCCGTCACAATCTGTTGTTGTGATCAGAGTGTGGAGGAGTAGTGGAGTTGAGACAGACTGCAAAAATGAGAACAAACTGCTCGAATGTGCCAGATTTGATAGTGGGGTCATAAGAATGAGAGCGATAGATAGCTTACGTTCCCGACGCTTTTACTTCTGGTGGGTTGGGGTCTGAAAAAAGACTGAAGGGCATTGTTTAAATACATGTGGTGTGGGGGGGTAGGGTGGCGTAAGAGAGACTGGAATTCCTGAGAGCTGGTCCCCTTTGGTGCAATGCCCTCAGCTATCTGCTTCATAGCGTCGGTTGGCCTTTGGTGGTTTCCGTTGTCTTCTTATTCCTGAAAATATACTAAGTACACCTACGACATTTGTTACCACCCTTATATCAGACCACAACTTAGAAAGGGGCAGCCACATCACATGGGCGCAAACAACCTATGCTAACAACACTATTACACCAACGACATCCTTGAGAACACATCAGAACACCCACAAATCGCAACCTAGCTACCGCTAAAGGTTAGCCGCGTATCCTTTACAGCACGTTGCAGAACCAACCACAGCAGCCCCTGGCTGTTGTGTGGTTTCTCTAGGCAAATTTATGTCTAGTAGTTTGCCATTGCTCTCTGGACGATCGGCCCACTAATACCACTGTCGAAACCAACGAAAGGCGCCTGGCCCGCTGCTGGGATCGAACCTGGCACCCTGGCATTACGAAGCGTTTTTATCGACTTAGCCACAGAGACGAGAGCTACCGCTAAAACCACCACTAAATCTCGAGACCTCAAACCCGCCAGCATTGATATAATTATCCCAGCTGTGACGCCTTGAAACCCCTCAGCTGACACAAAACGGTTTTTTTCTTTAAAAAAAAAGGTAGCATATTATGTAGAAATAATTTATACTTTTCTTAAAATATACACGGCCATTCGACGGTCCGGGCAGGGAGATAAGACAGCAGGGCAGCAGGCAGGGTTGTGGTAGCAGGGCAGCAGGCAGGGTGGTGGTAGCAGAGCAGCAGACAGGGTGGTAGTAACAAGGCAGCAGGAAGGGTGGTGGCAGCAGGGCAGCTAAAAGCTTAGGAGCTAAAAGTCACTAAAACTGAGCTCCTGATAAGACCTCTATGCTACCTAAACTGCTACTTTATATATATATATATAAATCAATGTTTGTGTGTTTGTTTCACCCCTATAGACTCGGAAACTACTGAACCGATTTAGCTGAAATTTTCAGGATATGTTTGTTGTGATACCGGATTTTGAACTGTCGTGGTTTGAAATTCAACCTGTCACTGTTAGAGATAGGTGACCACAATTTATGCCAAAATATACGCAACTAATATTTATAACTTTAGTGATTTCCAATTATAGCCACGTTAGTAATTGCGCATGCGCCGTATTTACCATTCGCCGGCGAGTTACGTGCAGCCAACGCCTTCTCTAATACTAATACATAGAGTAGGTCGTGGTACAGCAAACAAGACTATCTCTATACTTGCCACAATAACCATATTAAACACGATTTCTATTTTCGGTTTTTTTTTTTCAAACAACCTTCGATGGGGGGGGGGGGGGGGGGCAATCAAGGACTATCTCGACGTCGGCGCAGACAGTGACTGCGACATTAACTTCATTAACCATGTTAGACACGTGCGATTTCTATTTCATTAATATATCTGGAGTATCTGTCTACGAGAAAACAATTGCCTGCGGTTTTGAATTGTGTTTTAATCGCGACACAGTAGTATGGACTCACATGTCTAATAGTTGAGTTCTCTTTTCGTTGTTCCGATTAAGTGGCTGCTTGGTCGAATGGTTAGTATACTGGGTTCATGTGCGGTAGACCTGGGTTGGAATCCGCAGTCGTTAAATTTTTTTTTTGCCCCGGACTAAAATAATATCCTCATCTGCTCTGCCGTGGTGACAGCACTAGCCATGTTGCCTTAATATAAAAAAAAAAAAAGTAAATGGGTAAACCATTTAATAATTAAATTTGACCATTTCGCATACTTATGATTGCTTCTTCTTCTTCTTCTTTCGTTCGCATGAAATAAATTGTCTATATCTGCAAAGCTGTCTCTAGTATGAATTTCACTGTCTTTTGTGATTCACTAAGCGGCCCGTAAAGTTTGACTTCCACAAGTGTCTCTTTTGGCCAAAGTTTTTGCCTGAAAGCGCTGAATCTGGGACAGTCTTGAAGGACGTGATCTGTTGTTTCAGGTGCCAGTCCACAAGTACACATGGCTGATTGGCCAATCTTAAATTTGTTGCACATGTGGGAGCGAAGTCGATTGTGCCCTTTTCTAAGGCGAAGGATAATGACGTGCTCTGGTCTGTCCATAATATGGTAATCATCTTGTGCCAGTTTCGGTGGCATTCTGATTGATTTGATCATTCTCTTCTTCTGTTGATAAGAGACTGGTGTGTCAGGTTGTTCTTCAGCCTTATGATTGCATTGTTAAACTTTCCGATTGCATGGTTACGCTGAAATTTTATAGATTTTCATTTATTTTCATTTAGATTTAGTTATTTTATCTGTGTTGGAATTTTAAGCTGTGCTGTTTACAATGGCGTTCATTTCCTAATTATGGTGTGTTTTTTTCCGGTGTTCGTTTGCTTTTCAAGTGATTTTTTTTTCTCCCAACTACTTCAATGAGGGAAAGAGTTGTCGGTGAATTTGGGGGGAGGGGGCGGGGGGGGGGGGGGGGGGGCAAACTATTAACTGAGAGAGCTTTAAGTCACAGTAACTGCTTTACCCACTTAAAGTAGCAGCAGCAGTAATAGTTGTTACACCAGGGCTGTTACACCATAGTGCTCTCATCTGAAGACCGCCGGGAAGGTTATGGCGTTCTTCTGTCGGCAAGTGAAATTATACATCCTAACCTGACCAGTCTGTGGCGACAGCACTAGCCATGCGGAACCAAATCTTCTGGCTCACGACTCTCTGTCTACTCCGATGGTAACACAGATAGCAGTGACATTATTTTAGTAGTTGTACTGGTACTTG
Organism: Candidula unifasciata; assembly: GCA_905116865.2. Classification (NCBI taxonomy): domain Eukaryota; kingdom Metazoa; phylum Mollusca; class Gastropoda; order Stylommatophora; family Geomitridae; genus Candidula; species Candidula unifasciata. The sequence continues at coordinate 53,976 of CAJHNH020002369.1, read as the reverse complement.
AAGGATGATGTGGTAAATATTACACTAGCCCTATTCACTACCTTTTACAATTCCTGCTCCCTATTTTAGTCCAGATGGACAGGGATGTCAATGTCAGTTACAGCAACAACAAAATATCGCCAGTTAGTGATTTTCAAATCCTTCGAAGAGGGAGAAAGCAGCAGTCGGTGGAAGAGGGGAGGGGGTAATGACTTAAATTTAAGAGAAATTAAAGAGCTTTACATTTGATTTTCAAGTTCTCATTGCCTAATTTTATATTTTACTAACGCTACCTCCGCTTCTCTATTTTTTACGACTTATTTTGTTATTCACAAGTACAGTTGTAGCTTTACTTCCGTCGCCTATAAAAATACAAACAACTTTAGCATGTGATAACCAAATAACAATTTTTGTTACTGTGCTAATAACAACATTTAAACGACCACTAATATAAAAACACAATTATAAGGTGCGTGTTCTAAAGTTGGAAAACCAGACTATCGCTATATCCGTGCAGAGAATGATTGCGACATTAACTGTATTAGACACGTGCGATTTCCATTGTCTTTCTTTTCCAAAAAACCTTTGATGAGGGAGATAGTAGTAGGTGGATTTAGTTGTGGTGGTGGGCGGGGATCAAAGACTATCTCTATATCTGAGCAGACAATGATTGTATTAGACACGTGCGTTTTCTATTTTCTTTCATTTCCATTTAGCCAAACTATGCCACAGCAACGCGTGGCCGGGTACAGCTAGTATATATATATATATATATATATATATATATATATATATATATATATATATATATATATATATATATATATATATATATATATATATATATATATATATATATATTAGGGCTGTACGGAATAGGGATTTTCACTATTCGGCCGAATACGAATAACGGGACCAACTATTCGGCCGAATACGAATACGAATACGAATAGTGTTTAATGTATGAAATATATCTAAAACACACACACACACACACACACACACACACACACACACACACACACACACACACACACACACATATTCATAATGTCAAATGTACGCTGAACTTTTACTTCACATAAAGTAGCTCAGAATAGTCATCTTCTTCTTTAGCATTCTGAGCCCTTGAGGTTTACTGCTGCAGATATCACTCATCTCCATTCACATCTCTGGCTGGCCTTCTCTTCACAATTTGTGACACCAGTTGTTTGCAGGTCTGGCTGGACATTATCTCTCGATCTTCTTTTTTTTATTTTTTTATTGTTGTTGCCTCGTGGTCTACGCCCATTCCTCTCTCAGGTGTATACAGTTTTACTTCTCTGTCATCTGACATTCTTTCAGTATGCCCCAACCATTTTAGTCTGTTAACTCTCATGATGCCAGTGATCAATGGTAATATAAACAGATTATTATGTGTTACGTTGTTGCTTCTCACTCTCCATTCCCCGCTGTTCGCATCTTTGATAGTTCCAAAGATTTTTCGTGGGACTGTTTTTGAAAACCTGTTATAAGGCCTCATCTTTTTCATTTCTGCTTCAAGTTTCAGAGCCATATCAAACGACTAGTCTTATCAACGTTTTATATATTTTGATCTCGGTGTTGCGGGACAGACACTTTGACTTTAGCAGATGATGAATGGCATGGTATACTTTTTTTTTCTAGATTGTATTCTTGATTTTAATTGTTCTCTCAGCTTGTTGGAGCAGTTAAATTTTGCACCCAAGTACTTATTTGTTTCTGTTTCTTTGTTTTTCATATTATCGACTTGGATGTGGCCGGAGTTTATATTATTTCCATTTCTAGTTAGTATTAGTACAGAATAGTAAAACATTTAAAAACATTTTATGTTTTGCATCCTTCAGTCAGTCTGTGGTAACTAATAACTAGGAATGAAAGAATCCTTAGTATTATAACATGTAACTAAACTTGGAAATTGTCACTGACAGCTTAGTTAAAATGCATGCAAGCTGCATTAGCTTTCAACAAAACCAATCGTTCCATGTCGTCAGCATTAAGGTCGTGTATGCGAAAGCGGGTGTAAGGTAACTACTATTCGTATTCGGCCCGACCGCAACTATTCGGCCGAATACCGAATAGTCAATAGGTCTACTATTCGGCCTCGAAGCGAATACGAAGCGAATATTCTGTACAGCCCTAATATATATATATACATACAATGTCCGATAATTAAGTAATGAGACAGATTTTATTAGCAGACAACAAACACGCTGCCATTTTGTTGACCTAGTCAAAGGTACATTGTTAAGTAATCAGCACAGAGCAAAAAAATAACATTAAATTCTTTTAAAAACTTAGAAAAACGCCATTGAAACAGTTGAACTGATGCAACAAGTTTATGGGGATAATTGTTTATTTATCTCGTGCACAAATTTGTAGGTGGTATTCACAATTCAAAAGTGGTGTGGAATTGATTACTAATGCGCCTAGACCTGGACGCCAAACTTCTGTTCGTAATGATGAACTCATTGCAAAAGTCAGAGAACGGTTACAAGAAGATCATTGTTTTACTGTAAGGATGATAGCAGATAAATCTGGTGTTTATAGAAAGACCGTTCATAACATTTTAGTGCAAGGTTTTGGCAAGAAAAAAGTTTCTTGCCGGTTTGTGCCACATTTGTTGTCTGATGACCAAAAATATCAGCGGGTTGAGTACCCAAGAGACATCATCAAAACAAGAATTTTTGGCCCCTTCAGCCATTGAGTATAATACCAATCAGATATTGTGTTTATATATCAGGAAAAAGGTTTTGATAGAGTGGAAAGAAACAAACTGTGGTCTGTTCTTGAGAACTACTGGTTACAATGACTAGAGAACATCATAGCCATGTACCACACAAGCCAAAGTGCGGTAAAAACACAATAAGGCATATCAGATATGTTCACAGTTAACACAGGTGTGAGACAAGGATGTGTGCTCTCCCCACATTTATTTAACATCTATATAGACCGAATATCTAAAGAAGCAAGTTATGATACAGACAACATAGACCTTTATAATCACGAGGAAGTACATACATCAGGAGAAGTAATCGATTCTCCCACATTAAACGAACTACTATTTGCTGACGACCAGTGCTTGTTCTACCCGGTAGAACATAGACTGCAAGACCACATTAACAGGTTAAACTTATCATGTAGTAAATACAACATAACGATCAATGTAAACAAAGCCGAAACAATGCAAGTTAGTAGAACCCCATGCCCTACTACACATACAGCTGAATGGTTCTGCCCTGAATCAAGTTAGGGAGTTCAAATATCTAGGAAGTATGATCACAGAAGATGGTAGAATTGACAGAGAAATAGAAACCAGATGTCAGAAAGCAAGTTCACTTATATACCGATTGTCGCCATTATTAAGACACCCAAGCATAATTATGAGTGCAAAGCGACAGATTATTAATAGCATAATCATTTCAACATTGAGCTACCAGTGCCAAACATGGACACTATCTAAGGCCCATATACGCAAAATCACCACCTGCGAAATGAGGTGCCTGAGAAAAGCAGCCAACCTAACCATACGAGATCGAGTGAATAATGAAACTATCGGGCAAACTGTGGGAACGACACCTTATATACTAGATTCATCGAGAAACAGCAGATCAAGTGGTTTGGCCATCTCGTTAGATCAAATACCATCACCAGCACTACAACTCAGAAAATCAACTACAAGAGCAATAGGACGGCCGCGGAAAACATGGATCGACAACATTAAAGACACTTTACGCCTTCACGGCATGACAATAGCCAGTAGCAGCCAACGTGCACTGGATCGTAGATTATTCCTCCCCACGGCGCCTAACGGCAGAATTGCTTTATGATGATGATAATGTTAAACAAATGTGTGTGTTCTCAGCCTTCCATCCTGTTCCCTACAACTGTCTCCCTGTGATTATTTTATATTCCCAAAATTAAAGTTACGATTAAAAGGACGCCTTTTTAACTATATTGATGACATCCAACAGAAGAACTACAGAGGTCGTTACTGTGTTTGTTAGATCGTGCTACTTGCTGTATCAACGCACAAGGGGCTTACTTTTGAATCAGATACAGGTTATATCTTCAACTGTTGATTTTTGTAATTTTTATGGAATTAGTCTCCTTGTCTCCTTACCTAATTGTCGGACCTTTATATATATATAAGAGGTTATATCGGATCATGTACAGAAAAATTCTAACATCTTATGCCAGAAGATTTCACTGTAACAATCTGCAACCTCTTTGATCCTTGTTGCCACCCGACATTTGCAACTACAGAATTGTATTCTGATGTTAAAAAGAACACCAACAACCCAGACGATGTGTTTACCCAACCTTTTAAAACTGCCGAGAACAACCCACTTGTTGTCTATCTAGATGAAGCTGCTGAGTCCCTGGTCATTTATAAAGAGAAGATGTATACGCAAACTTTGATTTCACACACACACACAAAAGAATTTAAAATGGAAAACATTTGTTGTCAATTATAGGCTTGATAAAGTGTGAATATCTGTTGTTAGTTAGTTAGTTAGTTAGTTAGTTAGTTGGGTTATCCTCATTGCACTCCGGACATGTCCATAGGTGCTCAGATCCTCCCCTCAGTATGAACCCCAACGTCCGATGGCTAATAGTACCAGTTCTATGTTGATTAACAAGTCTTCTGGCGTAGCTGGTGTGCGTCTCGTTTTTTGCTGTGCCGATCTTAATTCCCAAGTCTGCCATTCTGGCGAGTGATGTGGATTCACTGCCACCAAAGTCGTCTATCCTTCCCATTTCTCTGAGGGCATTGATAATATCAGCATGATCCATAGGCTGACCGTCGGTAGTGATAGCGGATCCAGCCAACCTGTCAGCTCTTTCATTTCCATCGACGCCTGCGTGTCCCGGAACAAAAATAAAGGTGACTCCACGGACAGTGGACTTCTGTAATGATTCAAGCCATTGACTTCGCACTGAACCTGCCTGAACCCTCCGGATCATACTCATTGAATCACTGAGTATACACACGCGGGTGTATTTTTGTGTTTCAAGCCAGGCAAGCGCTTGTGTCACTGCCATCACCTCCATCGTCATGCTGCTGGTTGTCATGGAGAAGGCGCCGTTGGCTTCTTTGACTGTTCTGCCCGCTGAGCGTGCTGTAAATGCCCATGCACTTCTTCTTTGGCGTATAACGGATCCGTCTGTATAGATTATTGCATCTGCTTCGTCTGAATTTTCACCGATGAGAGCGTTGACCTCTGCATTAACAGCAACAGGATTCTCTTCTCTACATCGCCTGTTGAGTGTGACAATACAGGAAAATGTACAAATAGAATATCTGTTGTATGAATGTGTAACTGTTTGTCTCTATATACGTCTGTTTGCATTTGTTAGAAAGTATGAATAACTGTTTTGTATAAGAATTATATGTGTCTGTCCATCTGTACGTATCTCTAGCTGTATGTGTGCATGCCTGTACACTTGTCTATCTGCCTCTATATACATCCGTCTCTATTTTATAAAGCATCAAATAAAAAGGAACCAAGAATCCTTCAGAGACATTTGTTATCTCTTAACTAAGAAAACCGCGTTTAAAAAATAAGTCGAGAAGACATGAGTGACGATGATGTTTAGAGCATCAAACAGTTTTTATTAGTATGATATAACCTATGGGGAAGAGAGCCCCACGTTGAAAAATATTGGTTCTCGACCAAGCTATGAAGTCAAACAAGGTAACAACGTCGGGTGTGGATATATGTAGATGGGTGACCGCTCTGGGTCGCCATGTATCGTAGACATTTCCCTAATTCCAAATAATAGCCGCAAATAGTGTGTGTGTGTGTGTGTGTGTGTGCGCGCGCGCGCGCACACGCGCACGTGTTGGAAGAAGAAGAAGGAGCTAGCACATGTTGATATTGTCTGGTTTACAAAAGTATCAAAAAACGAAAGTTCACTGACAAATTGTTGGCGCAGTGACATCTGATCCCAGTAATATCTTAAATACTAGGGTCACTCTGGGACGAGTCGGCTAGTAACCTGTAAGTGATAAGTCTCTGACCTTTGTTATGCTGTGACCAGTAAACACGGTTTGTTGTGGGACTGTTTGTCAAGAGGAGCATCTGTAGAGTAATGGTTGTTTCGCATTAACTTCCCCACTTCTTTTCGTAGTCACAACTATTGATAACATAAGACGGTACAGGGGCGTCGCCTAGGGGAAAACAGATCAGAAGAGCTACAGACAAAAAAGGGGAGCTATAGGGGTATTACTAGATGGTTATCCACAGACAAGGGAGAAGATGATTTACAAAGAAAGAGAGGACCACCTGCGTAACATAAGTATTCTATTAGTCTGAAATAGGGGATGCCTGGGGAATATCTGCTTCCAGTTCTTTTAACTTCTTGGCACTAAAATCACGAGGTTTGCCTATCAGGCTGTGGTAGAGCCATACGCTCTGTAACAAAAATGCTCATACATAATACACAGTGTGATCTCTCTTCTCCGTTAATTTCTGTTGACGTAAAACCAAACTCTAAATAACTGTTAACATATTATTCATGTTTTTGTTGCTTCACACTCGTGCCACTGGTTGAAAGCCTTCTCTCTCTCTATCTGCACTACTACGTTTATTACTGTTCAAAAACCTGTCCATTTTCAAAGATACAAGAGCCAAAAATCACAAAACTACTGTATGTGTGTGTGTGTGTCTAATTACAAGCCAGATTGGTTGATCATTATATTGTATTTCAGTTACTATTCCTAAAAATGATTTTAAAAACACCATAAGAATGAGAAGCATAAGTTAGTGGGACTGGTATACATATGAGTTTTTCTTGGATGGCCGTGATGTGGTAGATGTTCTGCAATGGGCTTTTTTGAAGAGAGAAATTTATAAGATATTGGTAATAAATAGTATAAAACAAAGCCACTGATGCTGTCACGCAGAACAGACAAACAGAGAGCTTGTCTCGAACAATAGCAGGAGTCCGTCAGGGCAGCCTCCTCTTCCTTGCACTGTTCAATGTCTTCTTGGAAAGAATATAAGACTGAGCACTAGAAAAAACATCATGGAACTGTTCGTATAGGAGGACGCATCGTAACAAGCTTAATGTTTGCATATGGTATCTAAGGGTTGTGATGATAAGAAGAGAAGAACGAGAGCTATGCGAACGTGTAAAAACATCGACCAATTATGACACTGTTAATAAACCCGGACAGGACAGAAGTAGTGACAGTGGGCATAAGTTGGTCACAAATTAGAACAAGTCAGTCGTTTCAATTTTTTATGATTCATTTTAAGTGACCTAGGATCCAGACCACAAATCATGCCTAAGACTCCCCAAACAACATTAGTCCTCGCCGAACAGTAAGTATTGAGAAGATCAAAATACATTTAATTTAAAACTACGCTTCGACTGCTAAGAACACTAGCTGTTTGTACATTTACATATGACGGCGAATGAGTTGATTTGAGCTAAGTCAAGAATTAACCTCACAGCACTCGAGGCCTTCCCATAAGCGCTCTGTCCCCATCTCCAGCAGATAGAACAGAGGTTCAGTATAATTGCACCGATCGCATCTGGTTATGTGTCCGTCTTGTCTTTACTATAAGAGTGGTGAGCCGGCCGAGCTCCCGGTGGATCATTCTCTCAAGGCCAAAATAATCTAGTTTCTCTTCTGACTTCGTTACTTGTTTCCAAAAGCCATTGACCACATCTGCCTTGCCATATATCAACTCACCACAGAGATGCAGATCCAGTCAGCATGTTCATTCCCCAACACGCCGGCATAGCATAGAGAAAAGATCCAAGAATAAGAACTCCACAGGGGCTCATGCACACAGGGATCCATGGGTCATCAGTAGAAAGATCCCTCGTCGACAATTGTTTCGGCCCATTACTTCCTAGACAATCTCGGAAGGCTGGCTGACCTGCATCATGAAGCCAGGCTTCGATCTTTCCCTGCTGCACTTAATCGGACAGGGACAAGACGAAATCGTGTCGTGAGATCTGGTGTTACATGTATTGTCGCGGCGGTAGCAAATTATGTCACCTTCCCGACCACAGTGAAAAGGTTACGGTTGGTTGATCGAATAGACTTTGGCAAACGGCAGAGAGACAGCGGCAGACATTTATCTGAAACTTTGGTTTTTAGGGACGAAAAGCTCTTTTCCACTAGGAGCTCGGACCAGCCTACCGAAGTCCATCCCCACGACGTTCCGTTACGTCCAAAGCCAGCTCGAAGCACTGTAAGCAGCTTCGTCCAGTTGTCTGAGTAACTTTTTTCTTTGAAAGCCCAGGTGCTTCAGCATATTGTATGTGGAAGTAGAGATAAGACCTCTTGCGCCTACCTCGACGGCGAAGATTTTTACTGTGTACGCTTCATCTCTCCTCAGATCGGCCACCAGCTCACCGTACTTTTCGAGAGTGAAATGTGATTTTCCACCATTCGCGACTCGCAAGGCACGGTCAGCCCTATCAGGATGAGCTGGCGTTTTTCAAAAGAGAGCAGGACCATGCCTGGTCCGAGGTCGGTTTGTTGGATTGATTCTGGGTACTTTTCGAAACCAGGCAGGTCGACCGCCAGCAGACCATGAAAGATCTGGGTACAGAACTTGACAGGCTTTAGGCATGCAGCAATGAAGTCCATCTGACCGTCGACGGCGAATAGATCTGATCAGAAAGTCAACAGCAACTGGTGACCAAATGGCACGCATTGTTGCGGGATAATGATGATGATATTCAGAAGATTGTCGCAGCGATTTCAGACACAAGAGTTCAAAGGTTGAGTGGCACTGTGCGCATGCGACACAAAAGTCGCCATCTTGTGCAAGGGGCCAAGTTCCTGTTTAGAAGTTTTTGTCACGGGAAGGCCAGGAAGATAAGTCGGAACAGGTTTCAATTTATATTTGTGATAGAAAAACCTATACAAGAAGGGGAAAGGTGTATACCTTAAGGAACTCTCATCTGTTTTGCAGTAAAAGATGTCACTATCAGTCTTAGCGTTTGGTTTATGAAATATTTGAACAGGTCATTTGAGTTCATTTTCATTTGTGATTGTCACCCTGTTTTCACTCTGCTGTAGTATTTTCTTTCCGCGTTGAATTCACACACATTATTTTATTGTTTGTATTGTGTACCCAACCTGTCACCTGAAATACTTAAAGTGTACACACAACCGCCTGTGTAGTGAAGGCGAAGCAGGAAGTGCGGTATAATGTTATATTGTCACAATATAGATGAGATGATGATTGGTCTTGGATTGCTATTGATAATGATTGATAGTTTCATTTTAATAAATAGAAGAAATATTTTTTTAAAACAATATAATAATTAACATATCCGCTTCATTGCTTATTAAAGTACACAGTGAAGAGGTAAAGCTGCTCCATACACACACCATAGTGTCTGTCATTGTTTATTATTTTTTTAATAATTACCACACACTTTTAGAGGTAGGCGAGTAGGGTCATTTCATGAGAGTGGGGACTGATTTAATTTATAATTTGTCAGTGTCTAAAAAATAAAATAAAAAGAAATACATTGTTTATGAACACATCATCATCATCATTATTTTAACCTGCACCTTTGACAGTAATTTCCATCTGTCAGGACAAGTGGCTGCCCTTCTCTGCCCAGCTGCAGAGTCATCCACTTATTCAGGTGAATACTCTGTCCCCATATATCTGCATTAGCCACACCATGGAGTATTTTCCACCCTCCACCACTTGGAGGTGCAGTTTGGGATTTTCCCTTTCATCAAATTTGAGACCAGGATGGCATTTCTCAAATTCTCTAGGTACTTTCTGGAGCCAAAAATAAAAAATAAAAATTGAGCAAAGAAAGGAAAAAAGCCTGGTGACTCCAGAAAACAAATTCTACAGACTTAGAAGCTGTAGTGGTGCAGTTTTGAATGAACAACAAATTGCAAAAAAGCTCAGCACCTTGTTTGCTAGTGTAATCAGAATGCATTAGATAAGAAACTAGAGTTATTGCTGCTGAAAAGCATATTTAAACAGCACACAGGTGAAGTCATTATTTCAGTTTTAAACTATTTCAGACTTAAGCAGTTATTAATGTTAATGCCTTGTGTCTCTGGAAGTTGAGCTTAACAACTGCGCATACTTAGATTTGAAGGAGTTGAACACAGACAGTGAGGGTCAGAAGTAAAGTAATAATTTAGATGCAAAGGGGTTAGTATAACATGCTTTTCTGATAGATGCTAGCAAGAGTATTAAATGATCTGGGAGTGATTAAGAAATATGTTGTGGGTTGTTTACTACTGAAAGAGTTAATTATCCTGTGGAGACTGACAAATATCAAGAAAGTTGGGGCAGGTTAGCAAAATTAGGTGAATAGTAAGTTAGGCTTGAAGGCATATGTGGCACTTTTATGTTTCATCAAGAGAACTTTAAATTAGGAACAGCTGCCAACAGATGACCAACAGCAGGAATAGTATCCATTCTAAAGAAAGTGAAACTCCTATGAATTTCAGAAAGTTATAGATCTCATTTACCTATTATTTAGGACAACCAATTGAAAAAAAATCACTAACAACAAACTGTTAAATGAATAAATGTCAGTCAGTCAAGAAAAGGCATCAGTGCATTTGGGATATATCCACATGGGCTTTATTCCCTTCTAAAGTAGCCAGGGAAGAGTTCCCATGGTAATGGTGTCTGTAGTAGCCAGAAAGAAAAGTCTGATGATCCCCCCTTTTTATTTGATATCATTTAGACTATGCGCTCGGTCCCCATTGAATCAGTCTCAGCAGGTATAGATACCGCTCTGCGCTCTGCTGCACTATTCATTTTTATTCACGGAAGCTTTTACCATGTGTGCCTCTTCAAATTAGGGGCAGCAACAATGTCTGTCAGTATGCTCTTTGCCCCACACACCTAACAATGTTTTCCCTGCACTGTTGATTTAATTCAAGAGAGATTTTACCATGTCAGCCTCTTAAAATAAAGAATAGTATTGCAACACCCACTTTATCTACTGATAGTCCAACATGTCTAGCCAACGACTAGTATCAGCAGTTACAGGACAGAGAAGATGACACTATATCGGACACATTCTGAAACAAAAATGGGCAAATAATTACCAGACATGCACTGAAATGAGAAATAAAGGGATTATCGAAACAAGGATATTCTTCGCGCATTTTGAATTAATCTCATTTTATGTTTATCATTTTCCTCGTGAATTTGTTTTCAAGTGCATTTAAATTCTGTTCATGTCTTTATTGGTTCTCCAACTTAACCGGAGTATGCTAAATCTGAAATAATAACATTATAACTGAAAATACGTTTTTTTTAGCCAAACTTATGGAGCTCTTATTGTGTTTCTTTGCATGTCATTTGCTGTTTTCACTAAACAGAACATTTACGTCTGCAAAATTGGGATCTTACAATTGTGTTCTCTCCATCCTGTCAATGTCTGTGTTTCCTACACATTTGTCACTAAGTCAATAGCTATACTAGATAACAAAGGGAGATAAAATACATCCCTCTTTCACTATGCAGTTTCAACTGCAAACCAGTTACTGGAACTATAATCCCTTCACACTCTACACTCTTGGCCTTCATAATTGATTTAATTATGTTATTTGTATTAGTTATACAAGAACATTTCACAATTCCTTACATTGATGTTCTGATACAATAACATATCACAATTCCTTACATTGATGTTCTGATACAATAACATTTCAGAATTCCCTACAGTGATGTTCTGTTACAATAATTCTCTATCGTCCTTATCAGGATGAAATTTTTTATTTGAAGCTCCACCCTGGCTTTTGCCGGGGGCCGCAATATAGGCAGGCCATAAATATGGCCAAATGTCTGAACGCGGTTTCTGGGACCTCTCCACGGCGATCTTCATCCGCATGGTGGCACTTTGTGTCATCGGGTGTTTATCGCTTGTGTGATGTCCTGGTGGAGTAGAAAGTCAGTCAGTCAGTCTGTTACAATAACATTTCAAAATTCCCTACAGTGATGTTCTGTTTAAGCTATGAAAAAGCCTTCTTAAAGTCGATCGATGAAATTCAAAACAACGGATTTTTTTTCTATTAATTCTTTTAAAATAAGACACTATTATTTGATCTTCTTTTAGTTCGTCCAAGTGACGTAATTGCATTGTGCCTGTTTACAGCAAAGCTGCAATATTTGCAACTTTTGGTCAGCACTTCAGACTTCATTGGACTGGATTAACTTCCTGCAATTATTTGACCAGAGCATCTTGTTCCAGATTGAAAACCTGCTTTTCCTCTCTCAGAACTCTGTACCAAGCATCCTTTTCCAGATTGAAAATCTGCTTTTCCTCTCTCAGAATTTTGTACCAAGCATCCTTTTCCAGATTGAAAACGTGCTTTTCCTCTCTCATAACTCTGTACCAAGCATCTTGTTCCAGATTGAAAACCTGCTTTTCCTCTCTCAGAACTCTGTACCAAGCATCTTGTTCCAGATTGAAAACCTGCTTTTCCTCTCTCAGAACTCTGTACCAAGCATCTTGTTACAGATTGAAAACCTGCTCGTTCCTCTCTCAGAATTTTGTCTGCTACCCCTTCTAATAGTAGAAACATAAGAGAGTTTACAAATCCATATAGAGAAAGTCAGTACTAAGTGTGAGAAATATAATATGAAGAAATGCATTGATAAGGCAGATTTTATAGTAATAGGTAGACAAGAAGAAACTATCAATTAAAGTAAATAAAACAAACGAGCTGATTTAAATATCTATTGTCATTTTTCACCTCAGATGGAAAAATGGATAGAGAAATCAACTTATGATGTGCAAAAGCAAGTCAGTTTTTTTAGACAATTAATACCTCTTCTGATGCATAGAAATATATATCTGTCAAACAAAGCATATTTCTTAAGAACAATTTTTTGACCTATATTGTGCTACCAGTGCCAGACATGGACCCTTGCTACAACTAATGAGCGGAAGATCATAACAACAGAGATATGTCTTAGGAGAGCTGCCAGTGTGACAAGAAGAGATAAAACAGGAATAAAGAAATTAGAAGAAGACTAGGACTGAAACCAGTGATACAGTTAATTAAAGAACAACAAATGAGATGGTTTGGCCACCTGACGAGAATACCCTGGTACCAACTGCCACAAAGAGCCACCCTGAAGACATATAATGAACACAGAGCAAGGGGAAGATCACGCAAAAATAGAGCGACATCATCAGGAGCAACCTAATAGAGATGAACACCAGCGTGTACACTGCATTGGAAAAAGCGCACAAACGATCCTTACATCTCCCCCCAACACCTCGCTGAGGTAAATGGTGGAGGAGAAGAAGAAGAAAAAGAAGACTGCTACCCTTTTAAACTATTAAGAATTGTTTTACAAAAAGTCTTGATACTGGTATCAGAATAATTCCTTTCCAGTTGTTACTGTCTGTTAGATTGGCTTTCTTTGGAATTTTAAATTATTCCTTTTTTCCGTTGATTATAGGAATTTTTCTTCCGGCCATATTCTGTTAAACAAATCATTTACTCAGAGTATGGTCACATCATTTGCTGCTTTGCATTAATATCACCAGCTGCCTTTATTGTTTGCTATTGAATTGATTGCCTCCTTGATTTCCATATCATTTATCTGTCCTACATTTATTGGTATAATGGTTATTTTCGCCTCTTCATCAAATTCCATTAGTTCTTGTCAAAAATAATCTATTCTACTGATTAGTTGTAAACCAAGCGTGTGCATGTTGTCTACTAACTTCTGCAAAGTGGTTTTCATCTGTAATCATCATGCATTTTTCTTGCATCTGTTGTATAAAATATGAGGGAAGTCAATAAATAAGTCACAGATGGTTATGTGATAGCAGGCAAATGTAGTTGGTGGTTTCTAAAGGTGTCATTAGGTGACAGCAACATCCAACTGTGTGTCTCCATTCATTAGGTGGTGCTAGGTGTTGCATGCGCATTCGCAAGACAGAAACAAAATGGAGACTGTACTTATGGAGTTTACCCTCTAACATGTAAAATCCTTTTTTTTTTTTTAAATTCAAAAAGACTGCCTGCAAAGGGCAATCATAAAAGAATGGTTCCTGTTTATACTGACAAATGTTTATCCCGTTAAGCAGGGCATAGCTGGGTACAAATCTTTTTTCTCAAGGACGCTCTAAAATTGTTGATGAAGTCCGATCTGGTCGTCCCGTTGAGATTGCAACAGACGCATCTGTGTAGAAGGTGGAGGAGATGATTAGAGATGCCAGATGAGTAACTGTTGACTCTGTAGTAGCTGTAATAGGGTGCTCACATGGTTCAGCATACAACATAATGCATGAATGAACTGATTAGCCCTGTTCTTGCAGCATCTCTGTCAATAAGCAGGTGGGGAAAACATGTTGAACATAAATATTACAGAAACGAATCATGGGTGCATCACCACCAACCCGATTCAAAGCGTGTTCTAATGCAATGGAAACATCCTTCTTCACACTGTGTTCAAAAATTCAAGTTTACGCCATCAGCAGAAAAGCTTATGCTGACAGTATTCTGGTATTGTCAAGGAATTAATGCTTTTAACCGATTTAAAAAAAAAAGAGGTGACCATGTGAATGCTGATTCATGCTAAGGCCTGCTGACTAGAGGAGTACTGCTCCTTCATGACAATGCCAAACCACATAGGGCTTCGTTAACTTAGGAGAAAATTAACCATCAAGGGTGGGAACTTCTGGAACATCCCCCTACAGCCCAGACTTGGGTCCTAGTGATTTCCACCTTATTTGGTCCACTGAAAACCCACCTTTACCGGTGACATTTTGCGAATGATGCAGCAGTTGAATATGAAGTGAAAATATGTTTTAGCGATCATAGCACCCAGTTCTGTGCAGCAGGTTTAGGTGGACTGACAAAATGATAGATAAGTACATCAATGTTGGTGGAAATTATTTGAAAAATAAAGGGATGGTGTATATGTAAAAATAAATAGTTTTTAGCTTGTTATTGACTTTTGTTAGTTAGTTAGTTAGTTAGTTAGTTGGGTTATCCTCATTGCACTCCGGACATGTCCATAGGTGCTCAGATCCTCCCCTCAGTATGAACCCCAACGTCCGATGGCTAATAGTACCAGTTCTATGTTGATTAACAAGTCTTCTGGCGTAGCTGGTGTGCGTCTCGTTTTTTGCTGTGCCGATCTTAATTCCCAAGTCTGCCATTCTGACGAGTGATGTGGATTCACTGCCACCAAAGTCCTCTATCCTTCCCATTTCTCTGAGGGCATTGATAATATCAGCATGATCCATAGGCTGACCGTCGGTAGTGATAGCGGATCCAGCCAACCTGTCAGCTCTTTCATTTCCATTGACTTGTTATTTTTTAAACATCCATTTGTGACTTACTTATTGACTTCCCCTCATTGTCAGTGGTAGACTAGTTCCTAGGAAAGCCACTGTGATTGTTAAAAACCTGGTTATAGATGTTAGATGTTAAAAATCTCATAATAAACAGCGTTGGAGACTGCTAAATTGAAGTTAACCCTTTCACTGCATGAATGCGGAAAAATGGGTCATAAACTCATAAAAATTTATTTTTTAAAAACCATATTACCCAGGTAACTAATAAAAAAAAAAAAAAAAACATAATTGTCTGCAGTAAATTTTGTTTTTTTAATTCAATAAATCGAATGACTCCTGCCCTGATCTCTTTCACTGAGGCTTTATGAGAACATTTAGCAACAGATTGGCTTTTAAAAAAGCAATTTTTTCCCCAATGCTTTTTTTTAAGTCACTTTATCCATATCATTGCCCCTTAAAACCGGTGAAGGCGCACATATGAATAATGGAATTTAACTGCTTTTCAATAGCAGGTCACTGCAGACATATACATATGCCATATATGGGCATTTATAGGGACTTGTCACAACTGGGAATGACCATGTGTTGGTTTCTTGGAATAAAGGCGTTAAAAGTTGGATGGGGATATAACCGTGCAAAGATTAAACAACGTTAGAAACCTATGCCTGTGTAACAACAGCAAGCACATTTTGAGAGCTTCTTCCCTGTAGTAGTGTATGGATGTGAGTCGTGGACTATCTCACAATCTTTAAGGAGGAAAGTTCAATCTACTGAGCTGAAATGTTGTTACAGATAGATTCTTAGACTATAATACCATGGACCAAAAAGGTAAACAGTACCGACATTTAGAAAGATGTGAACATTGAGAGAAATTGGCTCACAAACAACATTTTGTCTCAGAAACTGAAATACTTTGGCCATATCAAATGTCACAGTGGTTTGAAAAGGGCTTGAATCAGGGTTAGAGACAGGGGCTGGCCAGTGCACAGGACATAAAAGACGCCTTGGGTAGGAAAGCAGTTGAGATTGGAGGGATGGCGTTTCGTTCTGGATAGGAAGAAAGTTCTAAAAAATGACCTTCTGCATGATGAAATATATATACACACTTGCCTTGCTTGAGACAAAGTATTGGCCCTGTTTAAATTAGGATATTTTGTGTTGTCCTGAAGTTGGCATTGTCTTTGGTGATGATATGATGTATTTCTCCCACAAATAAAATGATTATTCATTACATCTTGATACATACTAAATATTGAGTATCTCATTTGTTTTAGCTGCTGAACTGATACGATGCCACCCCCTCCCCCACCACCACCTCCTGGTCCAGGGCCACCACCACCGCCACCAGCATCAGGTGGAGGCTCCAAAGGGGGAGGAGCACCACCCCGATCTGCTCTCTTAGATCAGATTCATCAAGGGGCAAGATTAAAGAAAGCTGTAACAAATGATCGGAGTGCACCTCAGATAGGTAGGATGTTTTGTTAATCACCCTGTAATACAAAGCTATTATCTGAGGTAAAAATTCATTTATTTTAAGAACAGAATTTGTTGGGGTAGAAATTAACATTAATCTTCTTCTTTTGCGTCTACCTTATAAAGGGCGGCTGGCACACTGTGTTATAGTTTACAGCTGGACTGCAATAACTGCCTTTTTGTCCAACACGCTGATTTCCGCCCCCCTCCCCCTCCAAGAAAAAACTGGGGGTTGAAACCCACACAGTAAATTAAAAATTAATAGAGAAAAGAAGGTTGTCGAGGAGTTGCACTTCTGCCCCTAACAGTTTTTGGATTTAAAAGGGAAAACCCTAGATCATTTAGATTTTTCTAATCTGCCTGTTAAGTTGTATATAGGGGTATGGCAGAAAGAATAAAAGCATATGAAAAAAAAAGAAAGATCTCTGGATGAAGAATGGAAGAAGATGGAAGTGACTTTTTAAAGGAGTTACTTATAAGACAAAAACCCAAATAACTAACTTTCGGGGAGTAACAGTTTTAATCCTAAGAATTCATGGTGGATTATAAACCCACTAGAAAAATTCTTTAACCCTTTCACCCTGTGAGTCTTTTAAAAAAAATGTCTCTTTCCCAGTGCTCCTTAGAATGAAACATCCTTTTTAATTTAGTTCTCTGAAACTAGAGAGGAGAAGAAAAAGCAGAAGACATTTGAAATCTTGGTCAGTTAAAAAAAAAACAACTTTGAGCAGACAGGTAGGCCTGCTAGCCATTGCGCTATTGCAGCCTCCTAAATCCTTTTGTTTTTTTAAATTGCCTAGTAAAACCACAAATCCAACACCCAATGTCAGCTTTATAGTTAAGGAAAGTAATTGCTAAATACAAATCGTGCAGAGAATTATCTGCTTTCACTCCCTGTGACAACACAAAAATATTTTGTGGAGGTAGCTATGTGGAGTACAATGGTGACTTTTTGTCACTACACAACCAAAACAATTTGTTCACCCCAAATATTTCAGATTTTTGAAGAAAGGGGGGGGGGGGGGGGGGGAAGAAGGGGGACTAAATGTAATTATACACACTACAGTTGCAGTCAGTACCAGAGTTTTTATAAGGAAGTAGTGATTATTCCCCAAAGATGTCATGCCATTATAAAGCCTGCAAAACCAGCATTTATAGGTCCAAAAGATTAATGTGGGAGTTTGAGAGATAAAATAAGATACATCTGTTGAAATATAACATCTTTTCAGAGCACATTGAAACATTCCCCCCCCCCCCCCCTCCCAAATGTTAAAAGGTCAGTGAATTGACCAGTATTGTCCTGTACACATTTGATGCTCAGTCAGTTGCTGCTTCACAACAATGATCTTCCAACACTCTATGTGCACCTTCAACACTTTGTGTCTCACCATGATTGTACTCTCTCCAAGACTGCAAATAGTCATAAACCAAATCTCCACATCTAACTTTGGTAATACTGGATTTCTGCCTTGAAACTTTGCTGTTGATTTGTGTTTTTGTTACCCACTATGTATACTACTCTCAACTGTGCTCCATGGTTTCATGATAGTTAATTTATGTAGTCTCTGATGTACTAAATTTACCCATTGCAGTGGACAGACAGCATCAAGACGTGGTCAAGAAGATCAAAACCTACAGGAAAGTTTCATTGCAGAAATTGAGACCAGATATAACCATCTTTCATTGCAGATATAGCACAGGAGGGTGATGCATGATTTGGTGGGCAGGGCGGGCTCACATTTACACTGTCAGGTGCAAAATAAATAAGATAAAGCAAACAAGTGAATCCACCATCTAGCTGAAGTAGATAATTATTTATATTGGGGAAATCATAAGCTGACTACTATATCTTTGGACAAGAAACAGATTTGGTTGTAACAGAAGCTGCAACTGCAAACGGAAGCAAGCATTGACTGATAGTGGTAGATAAGTTTAAATGGACAGTTAGTCATGGTTTTATTTAAAGGCAAGTCAAGATTATTTGAAAATTTAAAATGCCTAACTTCATATGACAAATGTATCAAAGAAATAAAGAAAATATTAAAAATCTTAAATCCAGGCCATGATACTATCACAGTCATGTAAGAAGTATTGACCAATGAATAAAAGCACATGCTTATCGACCAATGATGCATAGGTTTTCTGACCATTGAGAAAATGGTTGGATTGATCCAAGATCTGCCCAGAGAATCTCATAGAGCTATGTTTCAGTTTTTTTTTTATTTGAAGAATGTTGACTGCTGGACAATCATAGAAGAATGCTGGCAGCATTTGGTAACAAATGTGTGTCAGAGACAATGTTAACAGACTGGGCAAAAATCTTCCGTAAAAGACACGAGTTTATGATAGATCTTTAATGGCCAGGTCAAGTTCATATTGTTGCAGTGGGTCAAAACCATTACCAAATACAGGTGAACTGTTGTCAAAGCATAGTTTGCTAGCAAGTGAATTAGATGTGTTTATTAGGAAAGTTAAAAAAGTTATTCATAAGAAACTGCAATATTGGAAGATGTGTTTACAGTGGGTACTACAAAAGATATTGACCAATCACCAAAAGGAGAAACACATAGAATGGTGTTTCAACTTCTTGCTGTGTTACAGAGCAGAGAGGCTGGTGCACAGGATTGAAATGAACAATATGATATTTTAGTTATTATTAACATTGTCTATCAAATTGTTTTGTTTCACCAGTTGTTAAAAACAGTGGAGGTGTTCCTGAGAGTAGAGGAGGAGGAGGAGGAGGCGGTCATGAGAGTAGAGGAGGAGGAGGAGGAGGCGGTCATGAGAGTAGAGGAGGAGGAGGAGGTAATACAGGTGGTGGAGGACCAGCAGCTTTAGGTGGATTGTTTGCAGGGGGAATGCCCAAGCTCAAATCTGCAGGACATGCTAGAGGTTGGTGTTGTTTATCATTTTATTTACACATGTTTGCTATTTGAAAAGTCATGGCCTAATAAATGATTTTGTAACTATATTGTTATAGCTGAAACCACAGCATATAAAATAAACTTTTCTTTCAGTTGAGGAAGGAAGTTTTTAGATTAAAGGGGAAATGGCCACATTACTCTTTAGTTTTTGACCAAAGTTTTTAACTTTTCTTCTTCTTTTTCTCCTCCACCTCCAACTTTTGCTCTTTTTCTTTATCATCCTCAATATTTCAAACCCTTGAGGTAGATTAAAGTAGATGTCACCTGCCTCTATTGATCTCCATGATTGACTTTTTCTTTCCAGTTGTAACTCAGATATGTTTGCCTAAATATTAACTCTCCACAGTCTTGTTGGTCTGCCTCGTGTACTCCAGTTAATCTCCTTCATGTTCAGTTTTTGTCTGTCATCTGCCATTCTCTGTATATGCCTCAACCACTGTAGTCTATAAGCCCTCATGATGTCAGTAATTATTGTTGATTTAAAAAGATGATAAATTTGGTTCTTGCCTCTGATTTCATCTCTGATGTGTTCGCTAAGTACTCAAGGGAAAGGCAAGTTGGATATACAGTCAGACAATTACTGGTACCATTGGAATTAGAACTCCTTACCTGCTGCTAAAGATGGGGACGGAGTGCTTATGGAAGTGTCCTTAGTGCTTTGATATTGATTCTTAATTCAACATTTAAATTTAAATGCAGAAGCCATACATAATATAGGCTTCAGTTGTGAAAGCCAGAATTCCCTAATCTACATGCTTGTTGACCCAATAGTCAGACACCTGCAGAGTTTTATGTGAATATATATAAGGTTGTTGCGTATCCTCTAGAGGACGTTGCAGAACCAACCCTAACAGCCCCTGGCTGTTGTGTGGTTTCTCTAGGCAAATTTACGTCCAGTAGTTTGCCATTGCTTTCTGGACGGTCGGCTTTCTTGATACCACTGTCGAAACCAACGCAAGGCGCATTGCCCGCAGCTGGGATCGAACCTGGCATCCCGGCATTACGAAGCGAAGTGTTCGCATCGACTTAGCCACAGAGCCGACAGTGAATATATATACATATATATATACATACATATATATATACATATATATATATATGCACAGACAGACAGAGGCTGATTGTTCTTCATCTTGTTTTCAGAATGTTGAAAAAATGATAATAATATCAGGAATATTGAACATTTTGCTGCAGGGATAATATATATTTAGATACAGATTTGCATAAAGAACAGCCAGTCCTCCCAGAACTGGCACAGTCAGTCACTCTGTGCTGATAGATTTAATAAAGATTAGATGAGAGGACCTGTTAAGACCATAGTGAGGACAATCCCTTGATAGCTGAAAAAAAAATACATTGCATACAGATTAGATCTAAAAGGTGTGTCAGTTTCCTAGGTCTGCAGGAGCTGACTTTGTAGTAATGAAGGAAAAGCTACTTTCATTTCTGGTTGCATTTCTTAATTTTTTGCAGAAGCTTATGTAATATTTAGCTACTTTGGCTTATATATTGTTTAGTATTTTGTTGATGTGATTTCAGTTCCAGGTGGTGCTGGAGGACCAGCACTCAAACCGCCTAGTTCCACATCTAATGGACCAGTTAATGCTCCTCAGAGTGGCGATAAAGGTCGGCTAATAAATGGTGGACCCCCACCAGCCTCAAGCTCTAATAAACCTACAGCTAATAAAGTTTTAGCACCAGCTGGGCCTCCTGGTCTTGGTAGGCCAGTCAATGCTGCGGGTCCACCTCCACCAAGCAATGGTGGTACACCAGGACGTCTGAACTCAAATATCACAAACAGATTCAATAGCTCATCAACAGCTGAAGACAGAGGTGGTTCAGGTGCCTCCCAGCCAAATGTTTCATTAATTGCTGCTGGTCTTGCATCTCGTAATACACCAGCCCACTCTCCAGTGCCTAAACCTTCAGTATCTACCGGTGGGCATCAGACTGCCACTGCAACACCTCCTCCACCCCCCAGTCGCCCCCCTCCATCAAATTCAACCAGACCGAATAGTATGGTAGGGCGACCATTGCCACCACCACCAGGAGACAGTGGAAGTAATGCTGTAGGTCCGGCACGACCACCACCGCCTCCACCTTCAAGGTCAGCAGCCCCTCCACCTCCAAACAGAAGTGGTGCACCTCCGCCACCACCTCCTCAGAGGACAACATCAAATGTTAATGTAGTGGGGGGTACTATTGGTCGCTCAGGTCCACCGAGTAGGCCTCCCTCACGGCGGGCATCTACAGGTGGTGGACTGCCAGCTCCTCCACAGATCCAGCCACCAACAGGCCCTCGCAAATCTGGAAGTCAGAGCTCAAGTGAAGATGGTGAGTTTTGAGAAAAAAAAATGTAGATTTTGTTTTACAGGAGCATAATTAACAGAATTTTTGGTTTAAAAAAAAACAAAACGATATTTCTTCTGTCAGCAGTGGGGGCATTGAGAAGATTTTGAAAGAAGAGGCTTAATATTGTGGTCTGCTTGTTGAAAGAGGAAATTTTTGTAAAATTGGAGTCTGGTAAGGGTCATCACATTAAAAAAAACCCATATAATTATACACTGTGGGCACACTACAAGTTTGTAAGACATGTCATAATCTTTAGGGCCACCTGATTTCACCATGAGTTTTTGCCAGCTGTACATTCCTAGCCTTGCCAAGTTTTAGTCAGCTAATGAGGCTATCAGTTCCCCTTATTCTGGTCAGACTTGAGACACTCAGCCAGTAGTTCTACTACTATCTTCATAGCTCCCGACTAAAGCAATATATTTTTCTGCTGTGATAAGTTGGAGATATGGGAGAGAAGGAAAGGAACACAACTCTAGTTACTCTCTTTCCTCTATTATTTATGTTATGTGAGTTTTATATTTCATTTTCCCTACTGGTAACAATATATATTTTGTGTAAAATTGATGTGCTTTATGATACAAGTAATACATATTCACTACACATTTGAACACACATTTCTTTCTTATCATCATGTATCCAGGTCCGTAGACATACAAGCACACAGAGGGAGAAAAAAAAAATGGTGTGTGTGTTTGTCTGCCTGGCATAAGAGAACTTAACAAGTTTTGATATTTTAATTCAGATTTGCTTTCTCAATGCATTTGTAAATATTGTGCTATTGTACCTATTTTGGGCTTTGACAGCCAACAAGAATTGGGCAGCTAAAAAAAACAAAACCATGTTTTGAAAGAGGTGAGAGCTCAAAGACAACTTTAAACTTAGCACAAAAATCAGAGACAGTCATCATTTTTTGGGGTCATGTTATGAGATACAGGAAATTGAAGCATGTTATGACCACTAGAAAGATCTTTGGAAAGAGAAACAGAGGAAGTCAATGCAAGAAGATTCTTGACGGCCTTTTGTCATGGCATGGATGGGTGTCATCACACTAACTGATACAGGCAGTTGCAGATCGCAGATTGTGAAGTGGCATGATTAGCCACACCATTCAGTGAGGCACCTGGTGAAGATGGTTTAGGTAGCACCTGATTTTATTTGAAAAGAGTTTGTAATCATGGAGATTCTTCATATGGGTTCTGAGACCTCATTGTGAGAAACAAGAATAGACCCACTGCCTCCCCAACAAGCATGTCAGAATAGTCGACTAACTGGGGACTTCCTTCAGCGTCTGACTGCATCTGCCTCAGTGGCAAGGAACCAACAGTCTGCACACACGTAAGTCAGATCTGTAAAAATGGATGTACACACAAAACAGATTCTGGAACAAAAGCTTTTCCTGGAGTTTACAGCCAGTGAACACAAAGAAGTAGTTGTAATCATGAAAATAATGGAGCATCAAGCCCACTTTAACATACATATACATAACATTGAAGTTAAACAGACTTCAGATTTTTAACCTGTAGGCAGGATTTGACTGAAGATGGAAATCTCAATAGGCATAACGAGACAAGCTGCCTAAAGACAAATCACAGTGACATACGATCTCTGTTCCTCACAGATGTACACATTTCTAACAATACTTCTGTTACCATTACGAAGCATGTAAGCAAGGCGCTTTAGACATATCCTGATAGACATTGATGTGGTCGGCATCACGCTGGCTGCCTTTACTTTCCAGAGCATTACAGGATTCTCATTTTAGGCTAGAGCAGCTAAGGAGAGTTATGAAACAAATCTGCCATGACTCAGCTTCAAACTCAAAAAATTTAAGACTGGAGATGAGCAATGACCAAACACGGATGCTGTCTGTATCACAAATAAGAAAGCTTATTAGATATAAAATGTAATGCGTGAAGAAGAGTTCCGAATCATTAGAGAGGACAGATGAGGAATAATAATATTATAAATACAAAAAATTTAATTCCTTGTAATTAGTTTGTAGGAAGAAGAAAGTAGTTTTGTGCCAACAATCTGTAGAGGTAGCAGATATTATTTTGATTTGATTCAAGAACCGACATCACAGCACTCGGGGCATTCCCATAAGCGCTCCGTCCCCATCTTCAGCAGCCAGCTAAGAGTTCCGATACTGACAGTGCCAGTAGCATTCTGATTAAACGTCCATCTTGCCTTTCCTCTGAGCCTTGAGTATCTGCCAGAACCTCTCATCACTCCCCGCTGCATCAATCTCACTAGACTGGTGATCCATCTGCTCTTCCGAACTGTACACGCTCTTCCACAAGGCACTAACCACGTCTGCCTTATCATGTATTAGTATTCCACCAAGTTGTGCAGAGCCAGCCAGTCTGTCCGCCTGTTAATTTCCCGACACACCGGCATACCCCGGTGAAAAAATCCAGACAATACTCCTCATCCATGTCCTCCGCAGCGAAGCATGCCACTCTGCACGAAGCGTACCTGTTCTGATCTTCCTCAGCATGCTTTCTGAATCAGTTACAATCACGATGTGTGTGTGTGTGGTGTTCTCTAGCCAGCAGAAAGCAGCAGTGACCGCCTCCACCTCCATTCTTAAGCTGGATGTTGTGGTATCATATGCTAGGCCCTCCTGCACCAAACGTTGACCATTAAGTTTTGCTAAGAAGCCCCAAGCACTTCTTTTGCCTCCATTGCCCATTGCCAAGAGGCAAGAGGTAGCAGATAATCAAGAATAAGATAAACATATTCTATTAATAAAAACTCTGTAGTGAAAATTTCAACCTCTCTCTCTCTCTCTCTCTCTCTCTCTCTCTCTCTCTCTCTCTCTCTCTCTCTCTCTCTCTCTCTCTCTCTCTCTCTCTCTCTCTCTCTCTCTCTCTCTCTCTCTGTCTGTCTCTCTCTCTCTCTCTCTCTCTCTCTCTCTCTCTCTCTGGCGGGTGGGGGGGGGGGGGGGAGACAGGTGTTGACTGCAAGCTGTTGTTCATATGAAGATAGATAATAGAGGATGAATAAATGACAGTAATTTATCATCTGGAGGTTTTTGTGGGATAATAGAGGATAGATGTGTAAGATTAATCTATCATCTTAGTGTTTTTGTAGGATACTAGATAGAGGACGGATGTGTAAGATTAATCTGCCATCTAGATATTTTTGTGGGATAACAGATAGAGAGATGGATGTGTAAGATTAATTTATCTGGATGTTTTTGTGATATACTAGATAGGGGATTTATGTTAAGATTAAACAGTCACCTGGATGTTCTCGTGTTTTTTATTTTCTGGTTGTGACAGCTAACCAATGCTATATTTTCCCAGTGTATTTTGTTTTTATACACATTTTGAATAATTGTAACAAATCTTTCACAGATTTTGAAACACGTTTTCGGTTTCACCAGCCAAATGAGTTCACACCACCAGAGCCTTTCAGTAACATGAATAAAACGTACCCTAGTAAAAATCCCAGAAACTCCAGTAAGTTCACATTGTTGACAGTTGATTCACACTTGATTTTCCATTTTAACAGTTGAATATAGTGGTTTCATATGTCTGCTTGTCATATGTCCACCCTACTGTTTGACACCTTACGTACTAACACTTTACTTAACTAACATCACCATCCTGGTGTACCATTTATATATCACATAGGGCTCACAGTCATTTCTTCCAATCTGCTGTGTCCTGTGCCAAAATTGAGACAGGGATGGATTCCAGCCTATCCCCTCTGACTCTTTCCTCTATGTTCATCCAAGGGTTTCTCTTGAACTTCATTGTTTCTTCAGTCTGTTTAAAATTTCAGTGCCTATCCACTTATCCTCAAGATTTACCCAGTTTAACATCATCTTCTTGGTTGTGTAACTCTTGATGCCAGCGGTTGTCCAGGCATTTCTCTTACTTCTTCTTTCTTAAATTTCATTTAATTTAATGTTCACCATTATCTTCATGTGAATATATGCAGGATTTTCAGAAAGTAATCTTATTTCTCAGGAGCTGTTTATGCAGATTGCATGAAATTATACACAGTATGCATGTATATATCATATAAACATTGGTATTATTTAACTTAATCTAGTTTGAGAATGGAGGTGGAGGAAGTCTCTGCTGCCTTCCGCTGGATTGAGAATCACCAATACACACATGCTGTGATTGTAACTGACTCACAGATCATGTTGAGTAAGGTGAAGACTGGCATGCTTTGTGCAGAGTGACAAGCATCACTTCAGAGGTCCCGGGTAGTTAGCATCTTTTGAATATTTTCACCAGTTCATGCCGGTATTTTGGGAAATGAGCAGACAGCGACTGATTTTTAATTCAACATTTAACATTTTTAAACATACTCCTCATCAGCTTGTGTAACTTTATACCAGTGCAAAATAAACATATTTATTCCTAGCATGTATAAGATTTTGTTTTGACTGTGTAGCAGTTTCTTCACTGCATGAACCATTTCTTCGTCATCTCCAAACCATATCCCACGGACAAACAGATGAAGATCTGAGAGTGCCAACTTGTGACTATAGGGTGGATGTTGCAGTACTATCCAACCCAGTTTGATGATTGCTTCCCATGTGATGTGGTAAGCATCATGCCGGCTACCTTTACTTCCCTGGACTGCACCTGGTACCCACTCAAGGCTGGGTCGACCTGGGAGCCAAGGTCATTTTTGAAAAAAGTCCGGGTCCTTCAGGGAGAGAACCCACGACCTTCCGATCCACGGCGAGCGCCTAGCCGCTCCGCCACGGAGAGTTCCCTGTTGCTCCATACATGGATATGATTCAATTTTGACTGTGTGATTAGTAGAATCAGTGTGTGTGTTTGTGTGTGTCTGCGGTGGGGGGAGTGTA
Organism: Candidula unifasciata; assembly: GCA_905116865.2. Lineage (NCBI taxonomy): Eukaryota > Metazoa > Mollusca > Gastropoda > Stylommatophora > Geomitridae > Candidula > Candidula unifasciata. The sequence goes on along the minus strand of CAJHNH020002369.1, from coordinate 27,111 downwards.
TTATTAAATAATATCCCACACATGTGGAATCACATTGTGTAGTTTGAGATCAAATTGTTGAAGTGTAATTTTTTTTTTTTTTAAATTACTATCTGCTGTTGTCATAGTGGCATGTCATAGTGAAGGTTTTTATTAACTGTTCCTGGCTCCACATCATTCAAGTTGAAAGGACTTTACATCCTTATTGAAAACCAGAAACCTCTTGATTTAAAGTATTTGTATTGGCATGTTTAATGTCAGTCTTAGTTTTTAATCTTCTGAAATTCACATTTGAGAAAGTATAACCTCTCTGGCAGCCTCATTCTTCTCTCATGCATGGTTTAATGAATGCAGAAAAAAATATCCTACCTAGATCATAATTGAGTACCAGATTTAATGTCCTCTAATGTATAAGCAACAATTTAGATTTGATAGCATGCACATGACTGAAGGGGGCACCTTGTAAAATATTACTCAGTAAAACATGAAAATAACATTCTTTTTTTTTCTGCTTCTGATGGGAATGTTTGGCACCTGTTTATGTACTACTGTAACTCAGAGGTAAGTGTCTGACTTTGGTTATGCACTTGAGTCAGGGTTACTTCCTGTAGACAAATTCCATCCAAAATAGAATGGCTGTATCAAACCATGTAATTTGTTTTCTATTTCTAAACAGGTTGCCAGAGTAATAATTGTATTGTCTCTTCTGTGTAATTTCCACTGGCCGTGGGGTTTTCATGTGCACGTTAGATAGATATTTAACCTCCTAACCCAGGAAATCAGTGGTAAGTGTGACATCGTTAGAGACCAGTGGCTCTTGTAAAACCCACAACCCTTTGCTTTAACAAACAGTTAATGAAATCAACTTATTATTTTTTCAGATCGCCAGAGACCGCCACCACCAATGCCTCCACGATAATTGAAGTACCAGTGAAAACGCTAACTGCCAGCAACATAAAGGCGTTTTGTTGAAAGCATTTGTGAATCGAAACTTTCTTAATGGAAACAATGTCTAATAATTAAACTAGGGTACATGACGTTTGAATTTTATCACTCGCATCCAAATGGTCTGTGCATTGATTTTAATAAAGTTTTACTAACAGTTACAACATTTGACTCAAATACATTGGTACCTCGGGTCACAGACTTAATTCATTCTCTGACTGTTCTGACTAAAGTGCACAACCTGAAACAATTTTTTCCCATTGAAATCAATGCAGATCCAATGAATCCGTTCTCCTGCCCCAGAAACTGTTTAAAAAAAACAAACTTTGTTGTGGATTTATGTGTAACAACAATCTATATGGTAAAATAGATGGTATAACCTTTGTGGTTGATAGTTGCTGGTGCTGGTAGATAGTAGATTTGGAGGAAGAAAACTCCTTCGAATGAGAATCCATTTCCATAATAATGTCAGGCACCTACTTTGTAGATATTTCTGTTTTCCCTGCTTGTTTTTATCCTGGAAAGTGGTTTCATTGCTGCTCGGGTGGCGGGTTTTATTTCCTTCTTTCTTCATTTCTAATGTAATAGGCTTATGCTTAGGCTTCTTTATACCACTGTCACGAAAACTTTTCATTCTCTTGGGAACCATAAAAAGGATTAGTTTAGTGCAACAAGAAGGAAAAAACTTGTATCAAGAACAGCACAACAATGCAATGTCTGCAGTGGGCAGACCTAAGTACATCTGATGCTGTTTGTGAGCCAAAGGCATGGACCAAAGCCATGTTTGTGCATTCATGTGCCAAGGCATTGTTAATGGGTCGAGTTAAAATGTGTTAAAAAATTGTGTTTATTTGCCGTTGTTTGTGACTAGAGGTTTGTGTGACCCGAGGTACCACAAAAAAAATATATATATATAAATATATTTTAAATTTACATTAACATTTTGAATTATTAGGTAGGTTACAACAGTGAAATCAAAACTACTGTGTGCTGAATATTAATGTTTGAAATTATAGAGTGTGTTGATGAAGGTTAATAGTATGCATGCAGCCAGTAATGGTTGGTTTGGTTTTGTTTTAATGTTTTTAACATTTCATTCTGTTTAAAGATAAGCATAATTTCCTAATGTTGCATGTTAACAGTTGAGCTCTCTGACAGTTTTTTTTTTTTTTTAGCCTGTATAATTATTTTAGTTAATATTTGTTTGTAATGAGCCTAACTTGTTACATCACATGTATTCTTGATGACTTTCTGTAGCCATACCATGTAGGTAAGGCTCCTTTACACAATAAATGAGCAAAGCTGAATCATATATACAAACACTGCTAACTTAACAGGATACAGCTGGACAGTTCATGCATTTTCAATTTGAGTGCACAGAAGAAGGAAAACAGGATGGCAATGAAGCATGTGTCCAACAGTATCTGACATTAGAAGCATGTGTCCAACAGTATCTGACATTAAAAGCATGTGTCCAACAGTATCTGACATTAGAAGCATGTGTCCAACAGTATATGACATTAGAAGCATGTGTCCAACAGTATCTGACATTAGAAGCATGTGTCCTACAGTATCTGACATTAGAAGCATGTGTCCAACAGTATATGACATTAGAAGCATGTGTCCAACAGTATCTGACATTAGAAGCATGTGTCCAACAGTATCTGACATTAGAAGCATGTGTCCTACAGTATCTGACATTAGAAGCATGTGTCCAACAGTATCTGACATTAGAATCATGTGTCCTACAGTATCTGACGTTAGAAGCATGTTTCCAACAGTATCTGACATTAGAAGCATGTGTCCAACAGTATCTGACATTAGAAGCATGTGTCCAACAGTATATGACATTAGAAGCATGTGTCCAACAGTATCTGACATTAGAAGCATGTGTCCAACAGTATCTGACATTAGAAGCATGTGTCCAACAGTATCTGACATTAGAAGCATGTGTCCAACAGTATCTGACATTAGAAGCATGTGTCCAACAGTATCTGACATTAGAAGCATGTGTCCAACAGTATCTGACATTAGAAGCATGTGTCCAACAGTATCTTACATTAGAATCATGTGTCCAACAGTATCTGACATTAGAAGCATGTGTCCAACAGTATCTGGCATTAGAAGCATGTGTCCAACAGTATCTGACATTAGAAGCATGTGTCCAACAGTATCTGACATTAGAAGCATGTGTCCAACAGTATATGACATTAGAAGCATGTGTCCAACAGTATCTGGCATTAGAAGCATTTGTCCTACAGTATCTGACGTTAGAAGCATGTGTCCAACAGTATCTGACATTAGAAGCATGTGTCCAACAGTATCTGACATTAGAAGCATGTGTCCAACAGTATCTGACATTAGAAGCATGTGTCCAACAGTATCTGACATTAGAAGCATGTGTCCAACAGTATCTGACATTAGAAGCATGTGTCCAACAGTATCTGACATTAGAAGCATGTGTCCAACAGTATCTGACATTAGAAGCATATGTCCAACAGTATCTGACATTAGAAGCATGTGTCCAACAGTATCTGACATCAGAAGCATGTGTCCAACAGTATCTGACATTAGAAGCATGTGTCCAACAGTATCTGACATCAGAAGCATGTGTCCAACAGTATCTGACATTAGAAGCATGTGTCCAACAGTATCTAACATTAGAAGGATCATGATTAAATGTATTGCCTGTTACAGGTGTTATTGATTATACTGATACTTCATTCTTCAGTGAACACATTTTCTTACTTAATATATTTCAGTTTAAACTGAGTTATCTAAGAAGTTTGGATTGTGTTATGTTTCAAGTGGATTGTCAGTGTATGAACATGATGGAAGGTATGTTAAAAAGACAGCACCGAGTGGATGAAAAGATAATGTTTGTTTGCATTTTTATTTGAAAGTTCTTTTGCGTTTTTTAAAGGGATAACTTTATGCACTGTCATTTATTTGTAAGATTAAAGTTACTGCTTACATAAATTTTGCACACTGATGAAAGTAACAGTTTTAAATGCTGAGGGTGTAATCTTTAATGAACAGTATATTTTGTGTAAACATCATTGTACATTCTGTTACTGTTCATAAGTGTCATCTCGAGACTTAAGCTTGGGACTGGATACAGTTAATAATTATCCTTTCTTATGTGCTAGATTATAAGACCCCCCCACTCCCACACAAACACATAATAAAGAATAATGCTAACAATAGAATTTGAGGTTGAAAAAGGGGGAGTGGGGAGGAGTACAATGAGAGCATGTATTGCATTGTATTAAAATACTGGATGGTTATATATACTGGCTTCACCAGTAGAGAAGTAAATAATAATGATACAAATAAAAAAAAATTGTATGTCTAATTTGAATTGTATTTATTATCTGAACTAGATTACACAGCTATGTACAGTAAATGATATACATTAATCTGTGATTGAAGTACTTGTTTTTCTTTTGTTAGTTCCCTCAGTGTCTAAAGTGAAAGTGCTTGTGTTTTTGTGACATGATATACAGTTTACAGTTCATCACTTGCACCACTGTGAATGTTTGCTGCTCGAACCATAGAGTAATTTCTCATGATAGTAGTGCCACCTGTTGTCCACATGATTAGTTATATGCTATGTTTGTGGAGAAATGATGATCTGAAGTGAACAATTTTAGACATTTTCTGTAGTAATATATATGTCAATTAATATAACATAAAAAAACACACATCATCATCACTTTGCTTCAGTCATTGTTTTTAGCATCATCTCAACAAAATGGGTTGTCATTACAGCATATTGCCATTCAGGAGGTTTGTACCAAGACTCATCGAATTCTCTATAGTGATGGGTTTGTGGCACATGGCTTTCTGAGAAAGCCTCTATTACATCACCCCCTCACACATGCACACACACACATGCACACAGACACACACGCACGCACGCACACACACACACACACACAACAAAGTGATAAATTATCTTCTTTTCTCAGATCTCTTTCTCTCTCTCTCTCTCTCTCTCTCACATATACACACACAACAGATTGTGAAGTTCTCTTCTCTCAGATCTCTCTCTTTCTCCCACAAATACACACACAACAAATTTGAGAAGTTCTCTCAGATCTCTCTTCCTCTCTCTCTCACAGCATTACACACAGAGTCATACACACACAGTGAGAAGTAATCTCTTCTCAGATCTCACATACTCCTGTCTTCAAGTTGAAAGTCTCTTCCTACAACCTTCTACTCTCTCTCTCTCTCTCTCTCTCTCTCTCTCTCTCTCTCTCTCTCTCTCTCTCTCTCTCTCTCTCTCTCACTTTGTTTCACTCTACCTCTTCTCACAGAAGACTCTTTTCTTCCAACAATTCTATCAGTTCTGATTCTCTTTACCACATTCCATTTCCTGCCTTCTCTTGATGTGACTTGCATTGATGGTAATTGATTATCTTAGCTCCAATATTCACTGTGCTTATTTCCTTACTGTTTCTTATTCTTCCTTTATTTTTCTTCCACAATCCCCTTCCTTTTCCTCTACTCTTCTTATAGAGGATTCTTCCTGTTCTTCCAATTTCTTACATCACTCAGACACTTTCCTTTATATGTTCTTCCACTGCTCATAGTTTCTTACTTCCCTCTTGTATTCTTGTTCTGTCCTCTAGTTGGTCTGATTAGTTTATGAAATGCTGGGTGAAAGCTGTTTAATGAAGTTATCTTTAGTGGTCTAGAAATGTAAAATAAAAATGAGAAGTCTATTTTCAAGAACAAATATTCCTTACAATCATTTACAGACTGTCTTTCACTGGTTTGCACAGAGAGGTCAGTGCCTGAAACTGTCTTACATGGTTTACACTGTAATCTCAATGGTGGTCATGTTGTGGCCAGGGCTTTGAGTTGAACCAGCTAAAGTAGGTTCTCGGAAATAAAGGTGGCCTGCATGATATTGACCTCATCACCAATCAAGTGCCAAAAGGTGTATACAACTATGGGAATAGCGCCATATTCCCAGTACCTACACGGAGTTGAATAACATCTTGACACGCATTTGCAGAACTGCATTATTTACTGCTAACAAGAATGCTCTTCAATGTCTTTGTTTAGTTTATTCAGTTCATGTGTTGACTTTTATGTGATTTTATGTTTTTACATGTCTGGATGACTAGTTAGTTTCTTCTGCTTGGTTGTAGAAGACCCTTTTTTTCATGAGGCATTCTTGTTTGTTCAGGCTGCTAGTGTAACTTTATAATTTTTAATTGATTATTGTGGTTAGTTTGCAGTCTAAGAGGCTTGTTACATGGGAATAAAAATAGGAGGTGCAGTGATGTTAAAGAATTGTGTCCAAATTTATTACTACTTTGGTTTTGTCTGGCCCGTTATTTCACCATTATTCATGAATTACTTGTATAGTTCATGTTTTATATTGAAAATCTGATTTTTAAGAACCATGATGGCAGGATTTTTTTATACTGTTACAGCTAACAGGCTGACCTCGCATCATTACAAAAACAAATTGGTAACTTCAGTTTGAGAATTCTCCAGAACTTATCAGGAAACTGATTACACCAGGTGATTATACAGTGACAAAGAATATATGAAGGCTTAACCTTTCACACCCTCTGCGGCAGTAACTACCTTGGCTTGTCACATTCATGCATGATCAAGTTGCCATTTTTACATATAAGCCTAAGCAGCAGGTGCAGTTTCAGCTGTTAGATTCAGGGTCTGAGAGATACAAGCACATATGCTTCTAGTATTGTTGTATTCCAGCTTTAGGCTGCCAGTGTAACACTTGGACATTACCCAACTAACACAGGTTAAATGAGAAAGGTTGCGAACAAAATGAGAAGATAGTGTGAGAAATGAATATACCAGTACTGTTGGAACAGTACCCATCATTAAATTTGTTGAGAAAAAGAGACTGAAATGGTTCAGCTGCCTATTGAGACTGAATCCAGTGATTCCGGTAGTGAGAGCAAAAAAAATGAAAATGAAAACACAGAAGTAGAAGGAGAATATGGAAGGAAGGAGTCACTGACAGCTTAAGACTGCGCAATATCCCAGCACACTAAGCAACTGAGCATGCACTGGCTCATGTCCATATCATCATCATCTTCCCGCAACACTATGTGTCGTCGAGTCACCAGTTTCTATTGACTGATCAGCCCTCTCCACCATTGTCGGTCACTTGTGATGGACTTCATGGTTGCATGCCTGAGGCCTGTCCAATCGGTCAGGTTCTGTAACCAGGTTTTTCTTGGTCTGCCTCTTCTCCTCTTTCCCTCTACTGAGCCCTGCAGTATTGTTTTTGATAGGCCGTTAGTTCCTGTTACATGTACCTATTATATATTCATATTGTCTTTTTATTGACCTGATTACTGATTTTAGGAATCAGCATCATAGCACACCAGGCTTACCTATAGATGCCCCATCTCCTGCAACAGATGTCTTCAGATGTAGATGCTGTTTCTGTAGGACACTAATTATAAATACATTCTTTTCTTCTCATGCATCCCTCCTTGTCAAATCCACTCCTGATTTGACGTTTACACATTTTTACACATTATTTTGCTAACCTCGTGTCTTCTGTTAGCATTCGTTCATAAATGGTCTTCAGAATGTCTCCTTTATCCAGGTGTTCCTGTAGCTCTCACTTTTGTAGCCCAAAACAATTCTCCTTCAGTCCCTGACATTCCTGCGTGTCACAAACAGTTTATACATGAGAGTACCTGTGGTGTCAACATGCGGATCATGGTATCCACGCAGGACTATAATGAGACACTATCATTCATATATTTGAATGTTTGTCTTGGCCTCACTTGTTTAACAGTCAGTCACTTTGGTTTGAAAACAGCGCTTGGAATTTAACACTTTCTTGTGTCCCAAGAATATACTAGTGGATCATTATAGACACAAGCCCCAGATCAATTACTCCATCCAAGTCCCTGGGTCTTGTTGCTAATCTTGGTCTACAAAGATCTAAGAGTTTTTCTGCATTACTTAGGTTTGAAAGGTATCATTATTGAAAGCAAAATTCTTTATGACTGACACTAATAAATTGTTACTTTAATTTGTTTGCTGATATTGTGCCATTGATTTAAAAATGTTTTAACTTCTTCACTGCTACGTGACAAGTCTTCTTCTAACAGTGTTTCTGTTTTGCACCGTTTAATTTTTTGTTTAAGTAGCCAATGTATGTAAAGCGTGTTACATTTTGTTCATTGTTGACTAGTTTTTGTTGACATTTAGTGAAAAAATATTTTTTTTTTACAGTGCAGAAACGGATTTTGACATCCACTGTGTTTTATGACAGACAGTAACTATTCTAATCCCTTAGTACTGTTTCACAGAAAGACTGTGATGTTTATGTGTCTGAGATCTAAAAATGGATTTAAACTAGATGTAAGTGGCTAAAAATTGCTACATTTCATCATGTTTTTCTGCATAGATGTTTAATGAATCGAAATATTTAACAAGGAGCATTGTTTACATTCCCCATTACAGTTTCTGCAATGATGTTGAACAAGCACGCAGAGAAATTAATAATACATTAATGTGTGCCTCCATGCATGCTCATACAACTGTGCTTGTTGAATACCTACACTTCTTTGAGAGACAAAAGGCAGAAGTTCATAAAAAAGGCACGTGCATATGCACAGGTCTATGAGCAGTTGCAGTTTTATCTCCCCAGCAGACATCTGTGTGTCTAGATTTGTTCAAATAAAACAGAGGGCCAGATAGGATTGCTTTCTCTCACCATAAATTGTTTAATTGTACAGCAGGCTCTGAGATCTGTTAGATTTAAACCAGGTATACATGGTGGCAGACTAAATCTGAGTAATGCTGACCATGTAGTGCTTGACATAATTACTGAAGGTGAACACAAAGGACCAGCAGTACCAAACACAGAAAGTAATGTTTTGCTACGACTAAAACAGGGGTTGAGTGTAAAAGGGAAAAGGAGGGGGGGGGCTTGAGTGGATTAGACCCATGGTGACAGTAGTCATTATAAAATTTTAATAAAATAGGGTTATTTCGTTGTCTAGTTTTAATAAGGGAAAAACAGATTGAAAAAAAAAAAAAATAGCACACACAGGCTTGACTTGATAAACCATGTCTAGCGACCTGCTACCAGTTGACCAGTAAAACACTTTCATACAATATGGGAAAAGAATTAATGGGATTACACATAACTGTCCTTGTTTCATTCATTACATCATTAATAAAGCACACCTGTAAGGATGAACCAAGATTTTGTTTTGGATCAGTTGTGTTTGCAAGTTTCTGTATGTTATTGTTCATGTTAGGTTTCTGCACTTTAACTACTCAGTCCTACTTTACATATATATTAATCTAGTTAGTTTTCAATAGTTAGTCAGATACTTGTTAAATTGTGTTATGACATGCATTTTGTGAGTATATTTTCACAGGCACATGCACTCACACACACCCATACTCTCACTGTTTCACACACTAACTCGGGCGCCCACACACACACACACACACGCGTGCACACACACACACACACGCACGCACACACACACACACATATATATATATATAAATACATGGATATATTAGTATGACATCACTACAAGTGATCCTGAAAAAAAACCAACCTTAATCCAAGCTCTCTGCAGAACAATTTACTAAAAGAAGCAAAAGGTGGTCAGAAAAATGTCATTAATACACACCCTGCCATGTTGTTGCTGCTGCTTATGTGGCACCAGCTGATGGTCTGTAAAATACAGTCCATTAATTTACATTTGAAGAAACATCTTCCATGTCTTCCATATGATGACAGCCCATGTCAGGAATGTAATGCATGCCAAATTCTGAAATGTTCTCTGATTAGATTAAAACAAGGTTAGATTTACGTGGCAGGCTCATATACACATGTGTAAGAATGTTGACCTCAGTTGCATATCATGTGCTGAACATAACACACCAGCCTTCTTTGCTGTTTGCGATAATTTTATATTCAGTAGTCTGCCATTGCTTTCTAAATGCTACTGTTTTCACACTGTTGCCAAATTCACTGCAAAGCAGCCTGTAACTGATTTTTAACCTGGGCATGTCAGAATTATGAAACTTTGTAAGAATGTAAATTTAAAAACAAATGTCCCTCAGATGAGAATCTAAAGACATTTCTATAAATGATCAGCAGAGATAAATCACATTTTGGCTTGTGTTCTGTTCAAGCCACTCAATGGTGTGTATTCATTTTATTAGCAGCCTACTCATGAACTTACACTTGTTATAAATATGTACCTAGGTATCTTTTTATGAATGGATTGGAAACATGTACCAGTTTGACATTTTTATATTGGTTTGTATTTTTTTTCTGCCTGCACAAATGTATGCCAGTCTTGTGTCTGTGGCACGTTAATATACATACTTTTTCATGTTGGATCATGTCATGGCTTTTATGAGGGATGGTCAAAAGGTTGGTCTTCAATTGAGAATTGACCTACTTCAGCTTCACAACGATGTACTCACTGTCAAACAGTACTAACATCCACTGTTGAATCTGCATAAACATTCTTCAAACATTCGTGGGTGCACAATTGGCATCTCACCTTCAGCATTGAGGAATTCTATGAAATGACATTGTTTGACCAAATGTCTTTGGAAGCCGTTTTAAAACTGTTAGTGGTGCCATCTGTTACTGAAACAGGTTGGCAATGCTAAACAGTGCAGAAGAGTGTTTTAGGAATCCTGCTAAATTTATACCGATACAGTATTTATACAGATAAACAAAATAGGAGGCATTACTTTTTTGACCGTCCCTTGTATTCAGGACTTTGAATGTCTGTCTGAAGGTTAGGTCTTCACTCAGGCATAAAATTGTTATGAATGGTTACATTAAAGACATTTCATTGTAAATCTTCGTCTCATGACTTGTTATCCTTTTAATCATTGTAAGTGAAATGTTGGTGTTTTCTTTTAAATATAAACAAACATTTATTTTTATTTACACTGTTTATTCTTATCCTGCCCTGTTTGTGTGAACGTTCCAACTTGTCTGGTTGCCTGTTGTTCTGCAAAGTCTATTGAATTGACACCTTTAACCCCTTTGTCTCATAGCAGTCTTAAAAATAACCATTTTGTCTCTTCATATTTCACATTTAAAAAAAAAAAAAACCTCTAGGGAACTAGAAGAGAAGAAATTATGAGTCTTTGCTCGTTTTTATAAATATCCAGAGATCGAATCTGAAGACCACTAAGGAGACAGGCAAGCATGAAGTCACCTGCTTCTTTGAGGATGGCACATCACTCAAACATCTGTTTAAAAAAAGAAAATCCAAGTCACTGTGTCTAAATTGGGAAAAGGTTAATTTCTGTGTGTAGGGAAGTATCACCAAATACAAACAGAGCAAAGAATTTCCAGATTTCCTTCCTTTTATCCATTAAAAGTGGTTTTAGTTTCCCTTTCCACAAAGAGCTATGTGACACAGAAATAACTAAAAGACGTAAAATAGTTTATATGAACTTTTTACTATATCATTTCCCCGCTCTATATTTCATATAAAACATTAAAAGACATTCATATATTAACAATAAACAAACAATTCAGTGATTTCAAAATATTTTTAATCGAGGCCGACAGCATTGATAAATTGTCTGTTTTTTCAACACCACCCCTATCCGGAAGTAAAAAGCAGGACAGTTGTTGGCCACGTACACTAAAAGAGAAGACTTGTGTGTTTTCAAGTCAATATTTGTCCCTCCCCATGCTTATTTTGTGTCATAAGCGGCAACAAAATGTGTTTTTGACCAAAGTTTTGTGATGTTTGGAGAGTCCTTTGGTGCTGGTCTTTGTGTAATCACCAAAACAATAATGTTTTATAACAAAATTTATTTCAATTTATTTTTATTAAATAACTAACAAGAAGCTTTAGTGGAGTCGGCTTCTGATTTGCGGTTTTTGTGAAGCTTTTATTGATTGTATGTGGGCTTATTTATGTTGAAACCCGAAAGCAGCAGAGACCCTGATGGCAGATCTGTAGCACGAATATGAAGAAACCCAGGCGAGATGATACTCCGCTATGGAAACAAAATTGAATATTCTGGAAACCAATCCAGGCAAAGAAACGCAGTCTCAATATAAACGATGCTCATCCATAGGAGCTGGTTAAATGAGACTAGAATGATTTGTAAAGAAAAACTAACTAACTAGTTGTAATTGCATTATTTACTCACAGTTTTCATCCGCAAGTTACATGTAGGGTACAAACCAGGCTGAAATAAGCTAACAGCGACTAAACAAAATATATTTACATTGCATAGTTCCCCAAGACAGAAGGCGACGTTGGTATGTTTTGACTTGTTGGTCATAGTTTTACTGCAATGTTTCCCAATAACTTTATAGTCTCCCTGGCGAGGATCTTTGAAAGAACACTATTTCTCTGATGTCTGGCCTGTGGAATGGCATATATATACATTTCATTAAGTAGACAAATCATTGTCATTTTACAATGGAATTTGTACACATAAAAATCGCAGGCATGTGCTGTATTTACATATTAATGATACAGAACATAATTTAGATAGTGAAAGGAGAAGTAGAAACTGTATCTTCCTGTACAAGTGGTTTTATGTATAGGTAAGACAAAGAATATCTGTGTTGTGTTTAAGTGTAGATAGCCTTGGGTGGTGATGGGCAGGCCATTTCCTACTTAAGATATGCGATGGTGCTGATGTCATCAGCTTGATGTGTTGTCACCACCCTGGGCTAAGGATAGGTTATGTTTTGACATTGACAGTCCTGTTTTCTTTTTCAGTGTGTGTGTTCCTGGCCGTCCCCTAAGTACGACCTACAAACATTCCAGAAATAAGCTTGCAGAATAGAAAATGAATATAGGTACACATATACAAACTAAAAGTGAACACTAGAGAAAAACATTTCAGTATTAATAGCTTGTTTGAGTATCCAAGGGGTGCTAAAATAACCGGAAACGGAGATCGCCTAGTTACACAAGGGGATTGATGGTCTTCAAAAAATGGCTCATTTGCGTATCAGTTACTATAAAAACCAGCCACTCAAAACTGGTTGTTCAGGATCAAATACGTGTGCTTGGAGTCATTCAGCAGAGATCACACTACAGAATGACATTTAACTTACTCTTAGCGATCATTGTTCAGTGAAATAAATTTCACTATTTTCCATCCGGTAGGTAAACATCTGAATATCTCCCATTTTTTTTAAAGACCTGCACTAAAGTGAAATTTTTGGATTCTGTGTCAATTTTTACTTAAAGTTGAAAGATTTGCTAGAATCTGTGTAAGACTTAAGTTTGAATTTGCTTCTGATCATGTTTTGAGAATTTAATCAGAACATTTTCAAAATGGCTGCCGCATGGCATACAAAACTCTAATTTCAGATTGATTAATTTGATTATCTTGGAACATCAGATTTAAAAAATGCAAGTTTTATTTCTATTAATCATTTATCTTTATAACTTTAATCATTTTAAAAGCTGAAAATGTTATTTTAAAGAGTTTCTGATCTGAACTCTTCTTTAGGGTATTTTGAGTTGAAGATGGACACAGACATTGCATTATTAATAATTTTAAAAAAATACACATTTAGGATCCATAGTTATTTAATATTTAAAACAATCTTTAACCATTATAGCCTTTATTGAGCCATAACCTATTTTTGTGAATGAAGGACTTTTCCTGATTGAGACCTTTTTACCTGTTGACCCCCTTCCACGAACCCAGACTAAAATAAAAAAATAAAATGTCTGTCATACATGTTTGGACTATGACTATGGTGCATTTTTATTGTCTTAGATAATATTGGATTACTAATTATCACTGATACTATTAATATTAGTAAAGTAAAAAAAACCAAAAAACTAAAGATCCCTTTTTACACCTTAGGCGCAGCTGGCATATGGGAAGAGCACCGAATATTTTTTACAGACCATTCGGCACTAGTTGGGTAATGTGGTGAGCATTACGCCGACTGTCTTCACTTCCCCAGGACAGCCATCTTGGTACCCATTTTAGGCTGGGTCGACTTGCGACGCCCCGTACCATGATAAAATTCACGCATTAGTATTAGAAGTTTACAAAATTGATGAATAATAATATATTATTATATTAAATTTTTATTTTAATATTTTATTATTAGTTATATTTACAGACAGATATCATTGCCCAGGGTACGTCAGTTCTATGTACGTCAGCACTTCGGATGGCTACCATATGCTTTTAATGTGAGTGTATGCTAGATTTGCTGAGAGAGCAGTTTGTCAGTCTTTTCACAAGGGACTGATAAACATTCTGTGTTTTTTTCGTTGGCACAGGAGCGGAGCAAAGATGGGGTGACCCGTTTGCTATGAAGCTGAAATTAAAATTACCAGATTACCAGATTACATCAGTTTTATAAACCCTGTTGGACAGGAGAGACACAAGGTCTGGTGGTGAAGGAGGGAGTGAAGCGTGTGGTGCTTGACTTGAGCCAGTGGAACCACAGTGGAAGAGAGGTTCACAGGATATAGGTAGAGATTGGTGGTTAAAGTTGGAACCTCATAAATAAATGCCACAGTAGACTGTTTTGTCAGAAGTGAACAATGGGGCTGGCTCAAGGAATTGGAGGAGTTACCAGGTGATAGGTTACTCATATGTGGAGATTTCAATGCGAGGAACAGAGAATGGGACAGCAGTGAAGAAAACCGACAGGGAATTGCTCTTGCAAAGGCCATGGTTGACTCCGATATGGTCTGCATCAATGATGGGAGGCCGACTAGAATGGCAATGAGGTCTGGAGATGCAGACACAGCCATTGACTTGACATTTGTCTCTCAGTCTTCGGTTTTAGATGTTAAATGGACTGTCCTGAATGACCATGAGAGTGATCCCCTACCATGTTCAGTCTTGATTTCTAAACTCAGTAAAGTTAAGGTTGGGAGAGCACGCAAGACCTTCCGGTATAGGTGGACTAACAACCTACTTGGACGCCTCAGATAGGGAGCATGCAACAGAACTGCCAGAACTAATTTTCTACAGCTCCCATGATGGACTCCAGAAGTAGAAAAGGTGTGGGAGGCAAAGAGAGCCGCAGTGAAACAGCTAAAGAAAGTACGACAGACACCCTCAAGCTCACGAGAGGAAGTGGAGCTGGCGGAGAATGTGAAAAAAGATAAGGTGGAGGTTTTCAAGAGCTGTGCTGCAGAGGCCAAAAGAGCAAAGTGGGAAACATTTGTGAATGATATGGGAGGCGATAAAACATTGGGGAAATTTTGGAAATTGCAAAGGCATATGCAAAAAAAAAAAAAAAAGATCGGCTTATGACAGTCGGAACAATTTGTAGAGACGATGGTGTGCGTGTGAAAACAGATAAGGAGAAAGGGGAGGCTTTTCTCAATAGGTTTATAGCTCAGACAGATCATAATGATGTAGACATCAGGGATGCAGTTAGAATGGAGTTAGCTGGCACCTTAAAGAATATGCATTATGAAGACATAATACAAGTCGAAAATATCAAACACATTTTGAAAAAAGCAAGACACTGCACCAGGGCCTGATGGAGTCAGGTATGGTCACATGAAGGCTTTGAGCGATGCAAAGATGGCGGAGATGGCAGAGATGGCGGACTGTTTTAACCAGAGTATTAAGACAGCATCAGTACCGCAGGACTGGGTGCACAGCTATCTAATCCCACTACCAAAACCTTTTAAAGATCATTCTAAGCTCAGTGGCTTTAGAATCATCACCTTACAAAACACATTTGGGTAGGTCTCGGTGAAGATTGTTGCTGTAAAGCTGCAAGAATTTTTGGAAAGAGGGAAGCTTCTCCCAAGAAGTCCGGGAAGCTATAGGCCAGGAAAGGACACTCGGGCAAATGCGGCCACTTTTGCTTTTGACGTCTATTAAGGGTTCCAGAACAGACAGGAAACTATGGCAGTAGGACTGGACCTCGAGGATGCTTATAACAGAGTGAGATACGACATCTTAATGACTGCACTGAAGGAGAAGGAGGTCAGTCCATGGCTGGTGAATTGGGTTGCAGCTGTCCTGTACTCACGTCTGGTTGCTCTCCGACTGGGCTCATGGACCTCAGAACCATGCACTTTGGCCCCAGGACTGCGACAGGGATCCGCCATCTCGCCTGCGCTCTTTAACGTGTATACGAGCAAGATTGCAAGCCTAGAAGCACCAGGAGTTGGAAGGATGCTGACTTTTGCGGATGATATACTTGCATATAGGCAGGGGGAAGAGAGGGAACAAACAGCCCGGGAGCTACAAGCGACAGTAAACAAAGTAACTGAGTGGTGTACAGAAATGAGGGCTGTCGTCCACCCGGAAAAGGCGTCTTTTTGTGATGTTCTCTGAACAACAGAATCGTTAAAGCTAATGTCCCAAGTCTCACGATAGATGGGAGAAACGTCAACAGAGAGAGCAAACTGAAGTATCTAGGAATTACAATTGACAGGAGCCTGTCATTTAAAGACCATGTGGAGAGTGTTGTGACGAGATGCCAAAAAGGACTTAGTGCACTTAAGACTATGGCTGCAATTAACATAGAGCAGAGAATGCTTTTCACACCATATCAGCACCTGATCCTGTCAGTGGTGGATTATGGCCTGGGACTGCTTACTGTCTCAAAGAGTCAGATGGACAATCTAGAGCGCATACAGAACGCGGCTATGCGGGTAATTCTGGGTTGCACCAGAGACACCCCAGTGGTGTGTATGCGATACATCCTTGGTTTGCCGAAGGTTGCAGGTAGGCACAAGGTGCTGCAGACGAAGTCATATTTCAGGGTAGCTGCAGACACAGACCACCCTCTGCATGAAGCTCTGGGTGCAGTTAAGGGTCAGCGGCTGATAAGAGGGAGGTCATGGATGGCTCAGGCAGAAGACACAATCAGACAGGTTTGCATCCTTGAGAACATTAGGCAAGGAGAGGAGTGGGTCAAAGTGCCACTTGAACAGTCAGACTTGTGTAGAATCATAATCGCGCTGAGCCGGGAATGCAGAGACTGGCCAGCAGGTGCCACAGAGGTGGAAATTCAGCAATTAATTCAAGATAATGCTCGCTCAGAGGATTTGATCATTTACACAGACGGTTCAGTGTCAAGAGGCAAAATAAAGGCTTGGGGCTTCTTAGCAAAAGTTAATTGTCGACGTCTGGTGCAGGAGAGCTTAGCATATGATACCACAGCATCCAGCTTAGGAATGGCGGTGGAGGCGGTCAATGCAGCTTTCCGCAGGCTAGAGAATACCCCCCCCCCCCCACACACACACACACCCACCCACCCGCCCGCCCGCCAGCATGCACGTACGCACGCACACACACACACACACACACACACACACACACACACACACACACACATCGTGATTGTAACTGGTTCAGAAAGCATGCTGAGGAAAATCAGAACAGGTATGCATCGTGCAGAGTGGCATGCTTCGCTGCGGAGGACACGGGTGAAGAGTATTGTGTGGATTTTTTCGCCGGAGCACCACGGTGTGTTGGGAAATGAACAGGCGGACATATTGGCTGGCTCTGCACAACTTAGTGGAACACTGATACATGGTAAGGCAGACGTGGTTAGTGCCTTGTGGGAGAGCGTGTACAGTTCGGAGGAGCAGCTGGATCACCACAGTCTGGTGAGACTGATGCAGCGGGGAGGGACGAGAGGTTCTGGCAGATGCTCGATGCTCAGAGGAAAGGCAAGACAGACGTTTAATCAGAATGCTACTGGCACCACTAATATTGGAACTCTTCGCTGGCTGCTGAGGATGGGGACGGAGCGCTCATGGGAATGCCCCGAGCCCTGTGATGTCGGTTCTTGTATCAAATCAAATCAAACCAAATAAAATCAAATATATTAACATTTCTCTACACCATGAAAATGACTTCATTCATCAGAGATATTTCTAGTAATCAATTATTAATTGTTGCTGTCTGATATAATTTAAGAAATACCAGCACACAGATTACAGAGAATATAGAAATGTGAATCACAAGATTCCTCTTACCTTGGAAATTGAAATGCTGCTCCGTGAAAACACAATATAAATCCTAAGTGAATCACAGAGAAACTTATTTATTGTTAATTCTACTCCCTGAAAACACAGATAAGTGAATCACAGGCGAAGCTAAAACCACTTAGTAATCATTATGTTATCACCATTACTTACCATATTAATATTAACTGTGAACACACACACACACAAGTGACTGTGCGAGAAAAAGCTGTTTTAAACAAATAAGAAGAAGAGGTACATGGCATCATAACTCAAAGAATTGTTACAGAAGTATGCATATTACAGCATACATCTTGCAAGGCTCATTAGGCAATAATCATTAATTCATGAAGTATTTGATTAATACTGATTAATTGACTGTCATTTTGTTTATGTTGATTAGGGTTGCTTTACAAATGGAGTTTTCATTAAACACGCAGTTGCCACTAGTGTGTCTGGACAAACTAGCACAACTACAAGGCAGAGATTTCAGCACTTCTAATGGCAGAATATTATAGAGACCATCTGCAAACCCCTGCAGGCAGGGTGGTTTTTATCAAAGATTCACTGTCATCCATTCATGATCTAGAGGCCAAAATTACTGACAGCACACTATGAAGTCTATAAAAAAGTTTGTTCAACAATTATGGTTGACACACTTGTATATGGAGATGTATTTGTTGCAATTGTAGACGTACCTGACGGGTTGACGATATTCAATCACGCATCAAAAATTGGTTTAATCATTCCGAATCTGATGATTCCAAAAGGTTGAAAATTGTCATTGGCTGAACACATTTTAATCCATCTCGGTGCCATTACTCTTCTTCCTCTGAGAGCCCATGTTTAAAACCTTTTTTCAAGAAATGAATGTTTTTGAGAGGAACACGTATCAGAACTTCAACATCACATATTTTAAATGTACTGTTTTTTTCGGCCACTTGTTTTTTCACTTGAAGCCCAAACAAGCTCTATCGGGTTGAGGTGTGAATGATATGCAGTGAGTCGCAGAGAAGTGTGGCCATTTTCATTAAAGATTTTGTCAGTGTGATGCACTTTTGTCTTTTTGGTTTTCCTCACAAGATGCAACAACTCTGCCTTCAAATATGTGTCGTCAAAGCTGACTTTATCCTTAGCAAGCCATGTCCTAATTTGATCCTTTGTATTTCATGTCGTCGCTATGTTGTCTTCCTCTGATTTGGTATTATGATAGGCGGCATGATCTAGGCATGATGGTCTGTCCAGAATTGAAAGAAGATCATTATCCATCCAGTGCTTGAAAATGTTTCCATTCATTTCAGTGTGTTAATCCCTACCATCCGTACGTTTTGACTAGAAAATAAGTCCAACATCATGGATAAGGTCTTTTTCACTGCTTCCTGCATAAGTGTGTATAATGCGCTGGCCTTTGTTGCTTGGAATGTTTCTGCTCTGTTCACCGTTTACTGATTGCCATTCTTTAGCAAAAGTATGGTGAGCATTAACCCAGGATTCAACCAAATATACAATATCATAGCCTTGCATCTGTCGCCCACGGATCTGCCTCAGGTATTTGCTTCGACTAGCAATCAAACGTGGCTTCTCACAAATAATATTCCTTCTACCTACAGTTTTCGTGGAAGTGAACTCGGTCGCTCTTACAATTTTCTACAGACCACTTTTTGAAATGTCAATACTGCATTGTGATGTCAATGTTAATTTCAGTTTTCGGAGAGTAACTAGTTGATTTGGCTCTAACATTTTTAGATCTCACTTCTTATGACATCTACATCAAAGTCGTTAACTTTCATTTTCTCATATTGCTTGACATGAGTGTACCCTGTGAACTGTCTAATCTAACGGTTAAATGATGCTCTTTCCAGTAGGGCTGTACCGAAAAATGGCTTCGAATTCGCTTCGGGGCCGAATAGTGGACTATTCGGTATTCGGCCGAATAGTTGCGGTCGGGCCGAATACGAATAGTAGTTACCTTACATCCGCTTCTGCATACACGGCCCTAATACTGACAACATGGAACGATTGGTTTTGTTGAAAGCAGTTTTCATGCATTAACTAAACTGTCAGTGACAATTTCCAAGTTTAGTTACTTGTTATAATACTTAGGATTCTTTTATTCCTAGTTATTAGTTACCACAGACTGACTGAAGGATGCAAAACATAAAATGTTTTTAAATGTTTACTATTCTGTACGAAAACTAACTAGACATGGAAAGAATATAAACGCCGGCCACATCCAAGTCGATAATATGAAAATCAAACGAACGGATACATATAACTACTTGGGTAAAAACTTCAACTTCAACATGCTGAGAGAAGAAATACAATCTAGAATACAATCTAAAAATAAAGTATAAAATGCCCTTCAACATCTGCTAAAGTCAAAGTGTCTGTCTCGCAACACCAAGATCAAAATATATAAAACGTTCATAAGACCAGTCGTTTTATGTGGCTCTGAAACTTGAAGCAGAAATAAAAGAGATGAGGCCTTATTACAGGTTTTCAAAAACATTCTTACGACAAATCTTTGGACCCATCAAAGATGCTAACAGCGGGGAATGGAGAATGAGAAGCAACAACGTAACACATAATTTGTTTAAATCACCATTGATAACTGACATCATGAGAGCTAAAAAACTAAAATGGCTGGGGCATATTGAAAGAATGTCAGATGACAGAGAAGTAAAACTGTATACACCTGAGAGAGGAATGGGCGAGAGAGGAATGGGCGTAGACCACGAAGCAGACAAAAAAGAAGTTCGAGAGATAATGTCCAGCCAGACCTGCAAACAACTGGTGTCACAAATTGTGAAGAGAAGGCCAGCCAGAGAGATGAATGGAGACGAGTTATATCTGCAGCAGTAAACCTCAAGGGTTCAGAATGCAAACGAAGAAGTTGACTATTCTGTGCTACTTTATGTGAAGTAAAAGTTCAGCGTACATTTGACATTATGATATATTTCATACACTATACACTATTCGTATTCGGCCGAATAGTTAGTCCCGTTATTCGTATTCAGCCGAATAGTAAAAATCATTATTCGGTACAGCCCTTGCCTACTATCCAGACCAAGGGCCAATCGTGTTCGTTTCTCTGGGTCATGAATATCACAATATAAACGACCCCTTTCAGATTGCCCGTGGAAGTGCTGGTACAGTAAAACGGTAACCTTCTGCATAGTTATCAATTTGCATCTAGAATTCATTTTGAAATCGGTGTCTATGTCAGCTTATAAGCTTTTCACGCCTTTAGGCGTATTGGACATATAGGGCTAGACCTATATTTTATAGGCCAATCAGTACAAGATGGGTGATGTGGTCAGCATCACTCCAGCCGTCTTCACTTCCCGGGGCCGCACCCGATACCCACTCGAGGCTGAGTCGAACTGGGAGCTAAGGTCATTTTTGAAAATAGTTCGGCTCCGCCAGGGAGCGAACCCACGAACTTCCAATCCGCGGTGAACGTCTAGCCGCTCCGCCACGGCGACTTAAGCTAGCTATATGACACAAGAACTCAACACTAATTTGTGGATGCACCTTTGACTGAACAACCTTGACCAACATCTTTGGCTTCAGGTCACTGAGAGTGCGACTTTGCACCAGAAAATCAAGAAATTAGGTAGGTTTTCTTTGACTCCCTGTGCATTACTTCCTGAAACTACTGAAAATAAACCTTTCAAAAGTCTACCAAGACGGTTTCATTATAAAAAATATGTCTCGTAAAAAGAATGTGTAGGTGTAAGGGAAAAAGGGGGGGGGGGGGGGGGGTGGATGAACATCAGCTATTTTTCTTTGGCAAAAACAATATTTTTTTTTAACGTCATGGAAATTCTAAGACTGCATGCATAATATCATTGTGATCCAACTTTCAATTTTCGAGAAAATGGCCTGCATGTGTATATCTTTTGTTGAACGAACTAAAACAATGGAACTTACTGAACTGTCCCCACCTCCAAAGAAAGCACTGACGCTTTAGCCAAGGAAGGCAGCAGCAAATAACAAATCTACCATTCACTATCTTTCTCAGAGATCAAAACCCCCAGTAAGAGAAAAACCATAAATCAACCCCCCCCCCCCCCCTCAAACCTTCCGCCCACTTCCCCTTTTGTTGGTGCTGTTGATGTACTGGTTTTTCTGAGTTTGCTCACGACAACTTTATAGCCGCAGTGCCCACTTTGTCGCTTCTTACAATTAGTTTTTAATGAGACCACATTCGTAAGAGTTACTCCTCCCCTTAACAGAATCGGCGAGAGCACAACGTGTATAGAAGCCGCTCTAGACAGGCGGCTATTGGTTTCTCCTGATGGAGACTGCTCAAATATTGACATGCAGCCACACCCCTGTCCCGCCTGCACCTTTGAAATGTGAATTGTCGTATAAGAAAGACAAAGCCAGAACAGAGCATATTTACTGAGATTAACGTTACACTGATATAAAAAACGTGTGTTATTAAAATGATTTTTGATCATAATCGAGTTGCCTATTAGGTCTTGCCTGATATGATATAAAGTGTCATCCTAATGGCACAACCTTCCCCAGGCGTGTTTTCACTCTTGAGTTAAAAAAATAGTTTTCATCGTTGCAAATTGTGTATTACTATACGCCTCGTGTGAATTAAAATACAAAATACAATTATTTCATCTCAAATCCTGATATGGTGTGTTGAATTAAGTGATTAAAAAAAAAAAATCTGTTGTAGGCCTGACTCTTGATGTGAACTTGTGTGGCTGTTGCAGCTATAGACAATACTATAAATACAATAATTACAGAATTACGGCATGCCGAAGCCAGTGTCTCTCCTTTCTTTAAAATGTGCATGCACTGAGCACAATCCGCTCTAAACACCGAGACAACAAACATGAACCAAGACGGAGCCCAGCAACATCCACAACACTGCAGACATCACCATCATTACCCGTATATCACGAACTATGATGGTCATCCGAGCGTACGTTTACAGCAAAAAGAAATACATTCCGACTTCCATTGCATGAACTATAATTTCGATTTTGAATTTTCTTCAAGCAGTTGTTCCTCGTCATCAACTGGGAGAGTCAACGATATACTGTCAGCAAAACACATGGCCACAGATGTATCCATCCATGCTGCTAAAAACACATCTAGCCACAATAAGCGAAAATGTCCCGCACAGAAAGTCCGGCGCAGACACGCAGCCAACAGCAGGGAACGCAGAAGGATGCAGTCAATCAGCGACGCTTTTGAAGGTAAAACAGTAAGGAAACAAATATAGAAACGTAACCTTTGTAATTATTAGAGGCGCTGTTAGGGATTGCTTTCCCTAGTATGTCTCTTTTGACCGTATTTCTGCCTGCCTGTCTATGTACATAACTGCCTGCCAATCTATGTGTATCACTACTTGCCTGTCTACGTGTATAACTGCCTGCCTGCCTGTCGATGTATGTAAATGCCTGCCTGTCTATGTGTAAAACTGCCTGCTTATCTGTTTGTATAACTGCCTGCCTGTCTATGTGTATAACTGCCTGCATGTCTATATGTATAACTACTTGCCTGTCTATGTGTAAACTGCCTGCCTATGTGTACAACTGCCTGCCTGTCTATGTGTATAACTGCCTGACTATGTGTATAATTGCCTGCTTGTCTATGTGTATAATTGCCTGACTATGTGTATAACTGCCTGACTATGTGTATAATTGCCTGCCTGTCTATGTGTATAATTGCCTGACTATGTGTATAACTGCCTGACTATGTGTATAATTGCCTGCCTGTCTATGTGTACAACTGTCTGCCTGTCTATGTGTATAATTGCCTGCCTGTCTATGTGTATAACTGCCTGCATGTCCATGTGTTTAACAACCTGCCTGTCTATGTGTAAAACAACTGCCTGCCTGTCTATGTGTATAACTGCCAGCCTGTCTATGTGTATAACTGCCTGCTTGTCTATGTGTATAATTGCCTGCCTGTCTATGTGTATAATTGCCTGCTCGTCTATGTGTATAACTGCCTGCTTGTCTATGTGTATAATTGCCTGCCTGTCTATGTGAAATACTGCCTGCTTATCTGTGTTTATAACTGCCCGCCTGCCTGCCTATGTGTACAACTGCCTGCCTGTCTATGTGTATAACTACTTGCCTGTCTATGTGTATAACTGCCTGCCTGTCTATGTGTATAACTGTCTGCCTGTCAATGTGTTTAACTGCCTGCCTGTCTATAACTGCCTGTCTGTCTATGTGTATAATATATAAATAAAATATATATATATATATTCTAGCGCGCGCACACACACAAACTCTATTTTTCTGCCTGTATGTACTACTATTTTAGGGATTAAAATAAAAAAAAAAGGGGGGGGGGGGGGGGAGTTAAGGTGCTTCAGAACCTGAGGATTTAGGCTACCGGGTTGTTACAAATTAGGATGGTTTTTTTTTTGTTTTTTGTACGCGACAAAAACCTCCATCGTTGGTGAGAATCGAACCCGGGTTTCTGGCATGAATGTTAATTTTATATATACTCGTCATATGTGTAGACGATTCCTGCAACTATATCCATGTTTACAGGATTGCGAGCAAATATTCCAATACTGCCTCACGATAGGAATTTGACCAAGGTGGATACACTGCGACTGGCAATCAAATATATCGGTGTTCTGTCAGACATGGTGTTGTGCGACATTTATAGCCAGGAGAGAAGCCATGCTCCAGAAGTAACCCAGAAAGTCATCATCCTCTGTTCAGACAGTGAGTACTAAGTGTTCAGAGTTGTGTTGGGTCATAAATTGTCCGAGGCAAGGGATGGCATATCTGGCGACGTGTCTAGGGGTGACTGATTTTGCTTCACCCATATATATATGGAGTGTTTAGAGTGTTTAGACCACAGTTACCCCCCCCCCCTCCCCCACCCGCCACTTCCAACACCGATAACAGTGTCAACAACATTACGTTAAAAGTCATCTCTATAACAGTGCATCTGTCTCTTTATTGACAAACTGATTTTGACGATGAAGATAAATTGCTTATTTACATAACTACTGTCTGTCTACTACTCCCAGACACCCATTGATATACTTCAAAGGCGGCAGCATCTCATCGGGCGACACCTAGCCTCGACTTGACGTAAGTCCCCAACATACACACCCTTGGCCTATATGTCCACTTCTGGTGTCTCCAGCAGCCTTTAATAAACGCCTCGGTTTTTGCACACACACTTTGGGTCACTAATAACCTATATAAATTAACTGACTAGAGGCTGTGCCAACGGCACTACATCTCCATGACATACAGTCCCTGGCTGTTGTGTGGTTTTTCTAGGCAAATTTACGTCCAGTAGTTTGCTATTATATGCCCGAAATTGTCGTTGGTGTGCACAATATAAACAGTTTACGTTATGCTGATGACAAAGTCTTGATAGCAACAAGTCAGAAAGAACTACAGGAAATAATAGACATTGTGGTGTTAGATAGTGGAAGAATGGGCCTCAGTTGAATCATGGGAAGACAGAAGTAATGGTGGTATCCTAAATGTGTAATAAAAGTCGATGGTATTATTTTAGGACAAGTACAGAAATTTAAGTATCTGGGCACATGGATACCATCAGTTGGAAGATGCATAACTGAGATAAGAAACAGAATAGGACAGGCAAAAACTGCATTTTATAAAATGAAAAATATCTTGTGCAATATATCCTTGTCATTGAGAGTTAGAAAAAGAATTCTTGCTTGCTACATACATCCAGTTTTAACATATGGCTGTGAATCCTGGACAATCGGTAGGCAGGCCAAACAATTTTTAGAGGCCTCAGAGATGTGGCTTTACAGAAGAGTGCTTATAATGCCTTGGACAGCCAAAAAAGCAACCAAGAGGTTTTAAAAGAGGCGGGAGCCCGGCGACAACTTATCACAGACATCAGAAGGAGACAGTCATCATTTTTTGGCCATGTTATGAGAAGAGGGAAAATAGAACATGTTGTGACCACTGGAAAGATCTGTGGAAGGAGGGGTAGAGGAAGACAACGAAAGAAGATGTTTGACAGTCTTGTTGCATGGCATGGAGGTGTGGCGGCACACGAACTGATACATGCTGCAGGAGATTGCAGATTATGGAAAGGCATGATCGCCCACGCCAGTTGGCAAGGCACCTGATGATGATGAGTTTGCTATTGCTACTGGACGGTCGGCTTTCTTGATACCCTTGTCGAAACCAACACAAGGCGCATGGCCCGCACCTGGGATCAAACCGCATCCCGACATTACGAAGCGTTCACATCGACTTAGCCACAGAGCCGACACACTCAACTAGAGCATTACGAATTATACACCAAATTCTAGCGAACAATCTAAACTTTCACCAGAACAAAATAATAGGCATGATTACTACTAAAAGTCACACAAGTCCGAACTCTCTCACAGACTGCGGGGCACTGACTGGACAAGAGCTAACCTTCAGCTCAGCGGCTAGTCACGCTTAGGTCTTGCAATACCCGCGGCGCCGTTGTCTCCCGCTAATATCGAGAAACACTCTTTTCATATTTTAAAGCAGCGTGGACCTTTTGTACTTGCTTCTGCCATCATCATCATCTAGCACCTTTGCGACTGGCGTAGGTGATCACGCCTCTGACCTTTGGTACAATTGAACGGAAACTGAGTTTAGCACACACAAAAAAAGAATGACAAGTTAATCCATGGGTTTGGTTTGAGAGCTTTACTCGACATTTGATCAGTTTTATGTTTGCAAAAAGATTTATACTTTTTCTTGTTAGTTTTTTTCAACTTGAAATCTACAGTTCAGTAGATGGTTTGGAAGCCACTTCAGCGTTTCAAACTAAGTAAGGGATATGTACTGTCTAGTTCGTTTTCGCTGCTTAAACCCATGATGTTGAGGAGTATTCCATTAAATGCTTACCTGCTTTAGTGTAGACTAACATTTGTATTATTAAACTGGCAGCCCAGTATGTTCGAACCAGGTTTTATTTTAATTACAGGAAGTCTTTTTTTCTCCTTTTGATTAGACTGAATTTTCTTGCTATAAATTTGACTTCCTGATGAGCTTGTAGTAGGTTGTTAACCCCCTCCCCTTTCCCCTGTGGGAACATCTGTGATAGTGATTGATTTTATAACACTAAGAACATTATTTCTTTGTGAGGATGACATCAAAAATATTGCTCCATTTAGTTTTCTCTGTTTCACCTTAGACTGATGTGACTGAGCGTGTCGATTACACAGTAGTCTGGTAGTATTGGTCTCTGTTTTTCACAGAAA
>CAJHNH020002368.1:192345-239157 GCA_905116865.2 Candidula unifasciata | reverse complement strand
TCTTTTGATGACATCCCCTCCATGCCATCATTTCAGCCCATCCACTGACTGAATGATCCAGCATTTTCTCTTTCTCTCTGGTCTCTGCCTCTACACTTCTTTCCAGTTGTCACAGTGTTTTTATCCTTCTTAGGGGTTATTATTATACTGAAGTCAAACGTTTTTGGCCAAAAGTAAGGAGCAGATATATTGAATATCATATTCATATTGCAGAGGAATGACAACTGGCAATGCTACCCATCCAGTGCTGGACTTCAAACTCTTCACACAAAAGGCAAACGCAAAAGTGGAAGTTGATAATGGTGAACAAACGAACGAACGAACAAACTTTATTTTCAAAGGGTTACAAATTAGGCACGCAGGCCTGTCTTACATTCGGCCCTTCCAAACTTCCACCTTTCACACAGCAGTTGTATTTCATCAATGAAGCATGTTATATTCATGTAATAATATGCATATTATATATATGAAGTTAAAAACAAAAGCATGGCTGGTAAAATATGTACGCACGCTCACGCGCGAACACACACACCCACATACACACACAAGCCCAATGACTCACTTACACACAAACATATAGGCACTAAGTACACACATACATACGAACATGCACACACACATACATACAAACTCACATAATAATACATACATACACACACATACATACATACATCCATACATATATTCATACATACATACATACATACTCACATACATACAAACTCACATATAAACATACATATATACATACATACATACATACATATGGGTGAACAGCAGTTAGCTTATGAAAGAGTTAATTATCACAGACAAAAAACATGTCATACCTTGCAAAGCAAACAGATGGACAGGTAGAGAGTGAGTGAACGTCCGTCCACTCAGTCCAAACAAGACTGCAGCCGCATCATCTCCAGGAGAGCTGGAATCCGAGTCTGGCGAACTACTCCTGTGTGTGCCACCAGATGCTCCCGGAATCCCCAGTGATGCAGAATTCCCCGAAGTCTGAAAATTCACTAAGCTTCTGGCACGGGCCCTCGCCGACTGTCCTCCATTGCGAGCCACAACCACATCTGTGCCCCCTGCACTAGCACTAGACCCCGGAGTGCTGGCAGAGTAAGTACGCAGACGCGGTTGATTGTTCGTGCTCAGTTTCAATCCCATTTAAAGTGCTGAACACTCACTTTTACTTAAACACATGAGGAACCCGAAGGGGCACAAGCAACAAAAGGAAATCCAAATATGAGAGCTTTAAGGCGCTAGCACAAACTTTGGCTTGTTGCTTTTCTTGGCTGCCATGTTCTTTTCCTTGTTTGCGTCAGGAACCAATACAATGTGACGTCAGGTCATGTGACACCTAAAAATAGGCAAGAGTACTTACAATCGATAATATTAATTTTCAAATTTATGAATATTTACAATCATTAACACCTGTAAAATTAAAAATAACGTGTCGCTAAGTCAAATACAAAGCATTATTTTTTTGTTACAATATAATAAAGCATGTATACCACAGAGGTGCTTCTCGTCAAAAGGTAAATAAAACTTATATCGTATTAGTTTTCTTACCTTCGTTCACGTGACATGGCCAAGATGGTGGAAGGAACATAACCAGCTGTTATCCTAGGGCTCAAACTTTCTTTCTTCACACTGATCTCCATATTTATCTTACGCTTTGTACGGTTTGAATACTAATGTTGAATACTTGTTTTTTGTTCTTATTGAGTATGTATTTAAATCTGAACCATCGCTCATAATTAATTAAAATAGTAAAATACCACTCGTGTGCCATACTTCCTTCTTACTGTTTCTTCCAAGAACGACAGTACAGTCGACATTTCATCCTCATTGGATATTGCACATCGAACCATTTTTTGTCCATAAGTGCACGTATCCCCTCCTCAGTAAATCTCGCAGCGTATAGCGGCTGACGACACTTCTTCTTCCGTCTTTTGCTTTGCTTTTATATAGCTTAGTGATATCATTTGTAGTTAAAGATTCACATCCATCACTTCATTCTTGCAAATGTTGGTTCCTCGCCTCTCTGGCAGTTGCACTCAGAAGGAAGCTCCCAATTAGTCAACTCTTACGACATGCTTTTGGGTAGGCATTGGGTCTATTCTTGTTTTCCCTATAACAGGGTCCCGCAACCCACACAGGGAAATTAATGGTGTAAGTCAGATTAGTGGCGTCCGTGGCTATGGCATTGCGAGTCCGACTCATAATCCAGCGTACCGCGATCGAAACCTACTGCGGGCTGCGTGGATTTTTATCGTGGTATGGGACGTCGCTGTTCGACCCAGCCTCAATTGGGTACCGGGATGGCTGTCCTGGGGAAGTAAAGACGGCCGGTGTAATGCTGACCACATTACCCACCGAGTGCCGATTGGTCTGAAAAAATATGGGTGCTCTTCCCATATGCCCGATGTGCATAAAGGCGTGAAAAGGAATTGATTGGACTGTAAAAAATATGGGTGCTCTTCCCATATGCCCGATGCGCCTAAAGGCATGAAAAGGGATCTTTACTTTATGGGAGTCGCCGTGGCCGAGCGGCTAGACACTTGTCACGGATCGGAAGGTCGTGGGTTTGCTCCCTGGCGGAGCCAGACTTTTTTCAAAAATGACATTGGCTCCCAGGTTGACCCAGCCTTGAGTGGGTACCGGGTGCAGTCCTGGGAAAGTAAAGCCGGCCGGCATGATGCTGACCACATCACCCATCTTGTGCTAATTGGTCTATAAAAATATAGGTCTAGCCCTATATGCCCTATGACGTGGAAAAGGGTTCTTTACGCTACTTTACTTACTTTAAGTCAGATTCTTCCAATGCCTACGAAATATTCTTTTGGACTGAAAAGTCTGAGGAAGGGTGCTGATCTTACTAACCATTTATGCATTGATTATTATGCAAAGGCCTAACATTTCCTGCAGTGTCTGCCAAAGATTCTGTTAAACTTTTACAATTTCTATAGAATGTGAAAACAGAGGACAGCCATGTCTATTCAAGTGAATCATGGGAGAAGCATCCCTGGTGATGATGGGTCTGACAGTGATCATGACGTCCTGACACCAATCCTAGGGGTTAACACTTCAGTAAGAATTGAAGAGCCAAAATTACAAATAGGTAATGTTTTCCTTGAATGTTATTACAGTACTAGTAAACAAATTGGTGCTTTATTAATATCCTACCCCAAACAGGGGAAATCTATAGATCACAGGACAGTCTAATATTTCAGGGGTTGGTAGATAGGCTGCATGCAGTCATGTGACCTAGGCTGCACTCTCTCATGGGACGTAGGTGGGTTGGGGTTAGGGCCAGTTCCAAATGTTTTGGGGTCGTTAAAAGCATCAGAAAGCTGGGAGACCCAGTTTTACTACCCTCTAAAATATTGGTCTGTCCTGTGATGTTACAACAACATGTTCTTTCCTGTGACAGCTTACAGATTTATATCATGGATGATTTAATTATTCATAATTGCCAATTTTGTTTGGTATCTTGTTGCTGCAACTTGTTTCCAGTAATTTTTTTAAGATTATTAATCTATTTTCCCTATAAATTTTAATTTCCTTCAGTATTTGGATCATTCTCTTAACAAGGGAAAATACAAGGAATTGTGAAGAGAACAAACAGTAAACATCCACGAGACCCCATCAGCAAACAGAAAGCAACATACAACAATTTTCCGTCTACGAACAGGATACTGCAGGCTGAACTGCCACAAGCATAAAATAAAGATTGTACAGTCCTCACAGTGTGCCTGTCAAACTGGACCAGAAACACCTGAGCACATTCTGCAGACCTGCCCACTCTACCAACAGCTTTGAAAAGACACCTGGCCTTAAGAGCAAAGTGTACAGAGTAAACTATGAGGAACCATGAAGGACCTGCTACTGACATGCCAGTTCATAGAGGCAACCCACCCGATGGTCTAATCTGAGCATACGAAACCGAATACAAAGAAGAAAAAAAAAAGAAAAGGATCATACTATTGAGTTTCGATTTTTTAACAAATACTTTGGTTTAATCACAAACACATAAGAAGAAAATTCAGGCTTATGAACTTAGAATATTACTTAACACTTCTTTGAATACTTGAAAGTAATGAAAAAAGTACTTATATTCTTGAAGATCTGAACTTCCAAGAAAACTGGCTTATAAACCACTGTAGCACAGCTGTCGCCTTTGTATATGTTGATTTTCTAATTTTGTGCTATATCCTAACTCCTGACAATCAAGTGATGGCATCTTCCCTGTTACACCACATCATATCTGCAAAACATAAATTTAAATAGGAAATGATTTTTATTGTGCACACTCCTCACATTCATTAACTGTTTCCTGCACAAGATAGAAGGAATGTAATTACTAATGCAGAGCTTAAAGGTAGTAAGTGAGTAGTTTAAAAAAAAATGAATTCATTTCCAAACTTTGATATGCATTAAGAATATGGTGCTAATGCGGGGTCAATGGCTTAGGCGTTGCGAGTCCGACTCGTAATTCCAACGTACCGTGATCGAAACCCACTGCTGGCTGCATAGATTTTTATCATGGTATAAAGTGTCGCAGGTACACCCAGCCTAAAATGGGTACAGGATGCTTGTCCTAGGGAAGTAAAGATGGCCTGCGTAATGCTGATAACATTACCCACCTAGTGCTAATTGGTCCGTAAAAAATATTGGTGCTCTTCCCATATACCTGATGCACCTAAGGCGTGAAACAGGATCTTTACTTTAAAAAAAAAAAAACTTATATGATGCTAATACCATATACTTGTAGACCAGTCAACACTCACTGGGATAGGTGATGTAGTTATTTATCATGCTCATTATTTATACTTTCCGAGACATTCCTGGGTACCAATTTTAAGCTTGGTCAGTCTAGAAGATTTATTTATAAAAACCTTTTTGATGAGGTTTCAAACCTGTAGTTAATTGGCTGGCAGTCAGTTGTTCAAGCCATTGTGCTACCATAGCTTGGAGTTTAATTACGAGGGGGCTTCAAATGAAATAGGTGTGGTAGAAATTACAGTAACCCTGGCTTTGTTGTTAAGGATTTCACCGTATTCATCTACACCATTGTGTCATGTGCTTAACACACTTGACATCCTTTACAATATTGTCAGTAGCTTGGTTATTTTAACCTGTCATACTTTTGAGGTTTTCGTGTGAAGACTTCTCATAATTTTAGTCCCAAACAGGCTTTACTTTAGCTTGTTATGTATGTACCTAAACATTTCCTATTAAACTAAAACATGTCTTTTGTGTACAGCTGCATAAAACAAATTTTTTTTAAAACATAACATTTATGCAGGCACGGGATGGTTCAGTTCATCATTTCTTGTGGTCAATGCAGCTCTGGGAGCGGGTCTTCTCAATTTTCCTATGGCATACCATCAGGCAGGGGGCGTGCTGATAGCAGTAACGATCCAATCAGTAAGTTCCAAGTTATGAGGACAGTCTTTTTTTCTGAGCTGCTCACAGCAGAAATTAAATCCTAATAATTAAGTAAAAGTAAATGATCTTTTTCTATGTCTTCAGGAATATAGGACTAGACCTTTAATCCTGGTATGTTAGGAATTGTGTACAGTAACCTCTAAGCCACACTTGTGTCAAATGTGGTACCTGAGATCATCATTATTTTGCTAGAATTGTAGTTTTTTTTAATTGGATTTTAAAAATATTTCAACAACAAAAATAAATACTTCGGTGATTTCCAACTACCAAGGGATTTTTTTTTTTTACATGCACAAGAATACACACAGGCGTCTGATCTTACTACTCAGAGACCAGGGAAAATTACTAAAGTCCACATGAAAAATTCCCAGCCTTCACCGGGGCTTGAACCCAGGACCTCCATCACTCGAGGCAGACACCATACCTCAAAAACCACTCAGCCTCCACTGAAATTTTTTCCAGAGGAAATAGTCTTACAGGTCTTATATAACAAAAACAAAAAATGTTTTTCCTCCCTGTATCGAAACTTATGTGACACCCTGTGTATGAGAATCACCCCCCCCCCCCCCCCCCCCCCCCCCCCCCCCCCCCCCCCCCCCCCCCCCCCCCCCCCCCCCCCCAAAAAAAAAAATTAACAGGGTTTTATAAAAAATGATATCACGGAACCTAAATTTTTCCGCGGACCCATTGGAGTCTCCAGTACACCAAATGAGTTCAGCTGCTCTGGACAGTGTACATTTAGTAGATGTTATTAATCATTTTTTTGCAATCCCACATAATGTCATAATTATTTTATAAACATATAAAAAAATTATTATTTAAAAAGAAGTTGTAAGTATGCAAGTATTGCTAGTGCTAAATAAATATTTTATGTTTGTTATTGCATATATACAGGAGTCGCCGTGGCGGAGCGGTTAGATGCTCGCCGCGTATCAGAAGGTCGTGGGTTCACTCCCTGGTGGAGCCGGACTTTTTTCAAAAATTACCTTGGCCCCCAGGTCGACCTAGGCTTAAGTGGGTACCAGGGGCCGCTGGGAAGTAAAGGCGGTCAGCGTGATGCTGACCACATCACCCATCTTGTGCCGGTTGGTCTATAAAACTAGGGCTAGTCCTATATGCCTTTTTTGCCTAAAGGCGTGGAAAAGGATCCTGTAACTTTTTTTTTTTTTTAAACTTATTGCATGTATGCAGTAACAAATTTAATGTTAACAATAAAATAATTGTAATTAATTTTTATTATTTATATCTTAAGAACTATGTTTAGAAAAAACTTGGTCTGCAAAGGGATGAAATTGACTTGCTGTAGGTAGGTTTGATTTGCCAAAGGGATGAATTTGGTTTGCCAAAGGGGTCAATTTGCTTTGCAAAAATGTGAATTAGTTTGCCAAAAAATGGGGTGTATTTAATTTGGAAAAGGTGAATTTGTTCTGGGGGAAAAAAGGATGAATTTAATGTGCAAAAGGTTGAATTTGATTTGCAGATGTGTATATCACAGAATGTTCACATTAAAGCAGACAAATAATCTGTCAACAGATATTCGTGGTGTTTGTTGTGGTGGCCATCATGATCCTGGGCTATTGCTCAGACATCAGCAAGACCAACACATATCAGGATGTGGTTCACTCTGTCTGCGGCTCCCTGGCCCAGCTGGCTTGTGCTGTGTGTATCATGCTGTATTGTTTTGGTACTTGCATCACATTCTTGATCATCATTGGAGACCAGTGGGAGTTGTGTAAGTGTTTGATCTTCTTCTTTTTCTTCGTTGTGTTCACCGGCTATAAACTCCAGCAGAAAGTTCAGGGTGTTTGTCCACTTCTGGGCTCCAGTCTTGTTCCAGAACCTGAGTATTGTGTACATTTTCTTTTTTTATGCATCTGCCTTATTTGAATGCAGACTCTTGGTTCCTTGCCTCTCAGGCAGATGCACTTCAAGGATGGAGACTAATTAGTAGACTCCTCTGACATGCTTGTTGGGGAAGCAGTGGGTCTGTTCTTGTTTTCCCCACAACTGAATCCCGGACAAGTTAGAAACTATTTTCCTAGCATTGGCGCATTAGGCATGTGGTGTTAAACTCATGTTTTTATAGACCAGTAGACACTTGATGGAAAATGTAGTCAATAGCACCTCGACCGTCTTTACATCCCAGAGAAGATTTTATGTTACTTCCTGTGTGGGTTTCAGGGCCCCATTTGAGAAAGGGGAGGGGGGGGGTGGAAGGTTGGTTGAAATAAACCCACTGCCATCCTATATAAAAAAAAAATTAGTTGTGTATCCTTTTCAGGACGTTGCAGAAACAACCCCAGCATTTTTTGGCTAATGTGGTTTTTCGAGGCAAATTTACATTCAGTAGTTGGCCATTGTTTTTTTGTTTTTTTTATAACTCGTTGGCTCTCACTACTGCTTTTGAAGTCAATACAAGGTGGCTTGCTGCCAAATCGCTTGCAGCTTGGATCAAACCTGACACCCCAGCATTACAGAACATGTTGTCAAAGGTCACTGATTAAGGATTTTTCCTCTGAAGTTGGAGCGCACCTGTCTGCAAGGCGAATGACCGGCAATGTATGTACAAAAAAGATATGTACAGTTGATCATCATCATCATCTTACACACTTTAGAGGAAGAAATCAACTCACCCACATTAAACGAACTACTGTTTGCTGACGACCTGTGCTTGTTCAACCCTGACGAAGATAGACCTCAAGACCACATTAACAGGTTAAACTCAGCATGCAGTAAATACAACATAAAGATCAATGCAAACAAAACTGAAACAATGCAGGTTAGTGGTACCCTAGGCCCATTACACATACAGATGAATGGTTCCAGTCTGAATCAAGTTAGGAAATTTAAACATCTACAGTATAAAGTGTAATCTAGGAAGATGGTAGAGTGGACAGATAAATAAAAACCAGATCTCAGAAAGCAAGTGTACATATATTCCAATTGTTACTATTATTAAGACATTCAAACATAACTGTGAGTGCAAAGAGACAGATTATAAACAGCATATTCATTCCAACATTAAGCTACCAGTGCGAAACATGGATACTATCTAAAGCCCATGTACGCAAAATCATCACATGCGAGATGAGATGCCTAACCATCCGAGATTGAGTGAATAATGATACCATCAGACAAATTGTGAGAATGTCACCTTGTGTGAGATTCATTGAGAATCAGCAGATCAGGTGGTTTGGCCATTTTGTTAGAATGCAGCAAGATCAAATACCATCACCGGCGCTACATCTCAGAAGATCAGCTACAAGAGGAAGAGGACGGCCATGAAAAAATTGATTAGCAACATTAAAGACACTCTACGCCTTCACTGCATGACAATAGCCAGCGGCAACCAGTGTGCACTGAATCGCAAATTATTCCTTCCAAAGACACTTAATGGCAGAAGTGGTTTATGATGATAATGAAGTATTATGATTGTTTGGATTTGTATAGATAAAGTATTATGATTGGTCAAGATATTACTAAAAAAATAATTTGATTGGTTGAATTTTTGTAGTTAAATTATTATAATAGATTGGATTTTTGTAGGTAAAGTATTCTACAAGAGAGATGACTAGTTTTAAGTGAACTGTTAATCTTCTTATATTAATATTATCTTTGTGCTACTATGCGTCACAGTTCAACAGATTGAAAGTTGCCAATTCAGGGTGCAATCTGTTGCTTGGTATGCTGTGATCTTGTGTAGTATTCACTTATCATTGATTCCTTTGATTCATCTTTTTTTTGTTTTTATCTGTCTGCCTCTTGATGTTTTCTTGTTGTAAATTCTTACTACAGCATGGTTTGGTTTTTACTCATGAAGTTCCCGAACCATTTCAGTATTTGTCATCTCTAATAATGTAAAGGATATGTTACTGTGATATTGTCCTTTGCTTTTACTATGGATCTCAGGAACAGAGGGTATAAATTTAAGGTTTAATGTTTCCTCAGTCAGTAATTTGACCTTTTATGAATGAATTGGCTGAAATCATCCTGGCAACCTTTACTTCCCATTGCATTTCCAGGTACTTTTTTAAGTTTGGCTTGATCTGGGAGCCATGGTTTTAGGGAAAAAAACCTGCCTGAATATAATTTGAACATAAGACCCTTAGGTTGACAGGCAAACCTCTGGTGACTTTAAATTGATGGCTTCCACTTTTAATATAGTTCAACACTATACTTCGTGCTAAGAGTCCCTAAGCAAACAGTGTTAAAAGTGTCCAACATGCTGAAGAAGACTGTGCCCATTTGTGTGGTCATTGAAGTCCCATACCTGCAGGCTGCTTCCTGTTGATCTGCAGAGAGTGCAACCCGTGATGATTGGGAATCTCAGCATACTGATGTGAGATTAATCAGTCATGTGAGCCCAGGACCAGAGCACCAAATGTTGTCTCTGCATTTATGGAAGCTTCCTTGGATGCTGGGGAATGCCCATGATCTACCCCTGCCTTTCCATGAGGGCTGACCAGTCTACATGCAGTTGCCCTGGATGGGTTCTCCAGGGGCATCCCCTGTAGATAAAGGGACAAAGAAAAAACCACACACATAAGGCTGTACCAAGTCTGACAAAACTATCCGGGAAAGCTAACCCAGTTAACAAATGCATGACAAAGTCAGATGTGTCAGCCGAAAGGCGCAAAAATCTCAACTATGCTGTAAACAGGCACAACGTAGTTACGTCACTCTGTCAAATGAAAGGAAGAAGAAGAAAAATGATACAGTTCAGGACAAATGAGCACAAACAGTCTAATGTGAATGTTGTTGTTTCTTTTTTTTCTTTCTTTGACACAATTCAGTTTTCCTGGATGTTTCCAAAAGCGCCTACTGTGGAGCAACCCCATTTTACATGTCTAGAGCTTTCACAATCACAGTTTCCTCCATCCTAT
Source organism: Candidula unifasciata (assembly GCA_905116865.2). NCBI lineage: Eukaryota > Metazoa > Mollusca > Gastropoda > Stylommatophora > Geomitridae > Candidula > Candidula unifasciata. The sequence continues at coordinate 228,826 of CAJHNH020002368.1, read as the reverse complement.
TTATACTTCCTTTGTGTTTTCCAAGAAGGATAGACTTTTTAAAATATGCCAGGTAAGCCAAGTTAACTTAGGTTATTTTGTCTCCATTATTTAAAACCATTGTTGTTGATTGATAAGATCATTCTGTTATTTATGATCAGAAAATGAGTTTTGAAATGTTACATCCGACCTGTTCTGTTTTATGGCAGTGAATCTTGGAATGTGAGCAAACAAATTAAGAAGAGTTTGGAGGCAACTGATATGTGGTTCTTGAGAAGAATGTTGTAAATACCTCAGGACTGCCATGAATAACTAATAATGATTGCCTAGAAATGGCAAATGAAAGTAGAACATTACACACAACAATGAGAAGAAGACAAAGTTCTGTGGTCATGTAATGAGAAAAGGAGCACTGGAAAATATTGTGATGACCGGAAAGAGCACAGGTAGAAGAGGCAGAGGCAGACCAAGAGAAATGATGTGGATGGCTTAAGACAGTGGCATGGAGGAATATCATCAGTGGAGTTGATGCAGAACACCAAAGACCAAGATCTGTGGAGATTCATGAATGCCTCTCCAGCTGGCAAGGCACTTGATGATGATGATAAAATAACTTCATCATCACTAAGTAAACTTGAGTATATGGAAACTATACCCCAGCTGGACATTTATTCAAGTTTGTTGATGATAAAATCCTAAAAACCTGTGGTGGATACTTCTTCATTTTCTTCTTCTTCATATTCACCGGCTGTAAACGGTTGAAAGTCTTAGTTGTTCATCCACTCTGGACTTAAGTTCCAGAACCTGTGTTCTGCAAGCAGGCTGATAAGTTGGATGCTTGGTAGTGAGCTAGGTTGTGATAAGGTTAATATGGTGAAGGCTCTCTGTGATCATGTGGATGGTACAGAAAAAGAGACAAGGCTTGAAAATATTATGAAATTGATTCAGCTGGGAGGGAATGAACTGAGGGTCTGGACACTTAACTTGCAAGAGAGTTGTTGATTTGATGTGAGAAAAAACACAAAAATTGCCACATACCACGATGCTGAAGGAAGCTTTGGCTCTAATAATGTCTGTGTCAGTGCGTGCGTGTGCGCGCCAAGTTAAGTGAATGCAGGTGAGAAAATAAGCAGACTTTTACTCAGGTTGCCACTGGCACCTTCAGCGTTGGAATTCTTTGCTGGTTATTCAAGAAGGGGGAGTCAAGTTTTCTTCCTATGGAATAGATGGCATCAATCCAGAGGTCACAGACAGTAATAGTCACATGGATATTTTGCCTGGGCCATGTAGGGAAATGTGCAGGCAGATAGGTTGGCTGGACTGATCCCTCTTGCCCGTGGAACGAGCTAACAAGTAAAGTGGAAAATATTGAAAACTACCTGAGAAAAATGATGCAGCAGGGAGTATCTGTGGTCAGGCTTTGGGTGCCACTCGAGACTTGGGGGAAAGGCAAGATGAGTAGTTAATCAGATGACAGCTGGTACCATCCATGTGGAGACTCTTTGCTGGCTTTTTAGGTTGGAGACAGAGCTAATAGGTAGGTAGTTGTACCCCACCAGGACATCACCCAAGTGATAAACACCCAGTGACATAAAGTACCACCATGCGGATGAGGATCACCTGTGGTGAGCTCCCAGAAACTCCTTTCAGCCATCAGGCCATATCTATGTCTAGGCCATATTTATGGCCCAGCTATATTCAGGGCGCCTGGCAAAAGCCAGGGTGGGGATTCAAAATAACAACAGATTGCATCGACTTAGATTAACAGTGATAACAGAGCTAAGATGGGCTTGTCCTGAATGCTATGATGTCGAATCTTCACCCAGATGAGGATGTGGACAGAGCTAAGATGGGCTTCTCCTGAATGCTATGATGTCAAATCTTCACCCAGATGAGGATGTGGACAGAGCTAACATGGGCTTGTCCTGAATGCTATGATGTTGAATCTTCACCCAGATGAAGGCGTGGACAGAGCTAACATGGGCTTGTCCTGAATGCTATGATGTCGAATCTTCACCCAGATGAGGATGTGGACAGAGCTAACATGGGCTTGTCCTGAATGCTATGATGTCAAATCTTCACCCAGATGAGGATGTGGACAGAGCTAACATGGGCTTGTCCTGAATGCTATGATGTCAAATCTTCACCCAGATGAGGATGTGGACAGAGCTAACATGGGCTTGTCCTGAATGCTATGATGTCAAATCTTCACCCAGATGAGGATGTGGACAGAGCTAACATGGGCTTGTCCTGAATGCTATGATGTTGAATCTTCACCCAGATGAAGGCGTGGACAGAGCTAACATGGGCTTGTCCTGAATGCTATGATGTTGAATCTTCACCCAGATGAAGGCGTGGACAGAGCTAACATGGGCTTGTCCTGAATGCTATGATGTCGAATCTTCACCCAGATGAGGATGTGGACAGAGCTAACATGGGCTTGTCCTGAATGCTATGATGTCAAATCTTCACCCAGATGAGGATGTGGACAGAGCTAACATGGGCTTGTCCTGAATGCTATGATGTCAAATCTTCACCCAGATGAGGATGTGGACAGAGCTAACATGGGCTTGTCCTGAATGCTATGATGTCAAATCTTCACCCAGATGAGGATGTGGACAGAGCTAACATGGGCTTGTCCTGAATGCTATGATGTCAAATCTTCACCCAGATGAGGATGTGGACAGAGCTAACATGGGCTTGTCCTGAATGCTATGATGTCAAATCTTCACCCAGATGAGGATGTGGACAGAGCTAACATGGGCTTGTCCTGAATGCTATGATGTTGAATCTTCACCCAGATGAAGGCGTGGACAGAGCTAACATGGGCTTGTCCTGAATGCTATGATGTCGAATCTTCACCCAGATGAGGATGTGGACAGAGCTAACATGGGCTTGTCCTGAATGCTATGATGTCAAATCTTCACCCAGATGAAGGCGTGGACAGAGCTAACATGGGCTTGTCCTGAATGCTATGATGTCAAATCTTCACCCAGATGAGGATGTGGACAGAGCATGTTTGGGAAGGTTTATGGCATGGGAATGTGCAGTAAATACATTGTTACTGGTGTTTTCTTCTACGTGATATAAACTTTTCTTCCCCTTCTAATATTGAGCATGATAAGTCTTATATTTTATGTTAATTTCATTGACTGATAGAGACAGTGATAATTGACACAAATTTATTCTCCTTGTTCTATTGTGGTGCTGATTATTTATGAGTAAATATTTCTTGCCTTTTCCACAGCATTGTTGGAGTGATCGGCATTTTGTATGTAGTTGGCCTTGTTACTGTGAAATACTTTCTTCCTCATTCTGATCACAAACCAGCAGTAACGCAGTAAGTACAATAGTAAAAGTGTCATACCATTCTTTATATTCCTACAATAAATCTGATGCATTGTATTTTTAAAAAAAAGTTATATTATTGAATGAAAACATTAGTATTGTGTAACATCTTGTGGAATTCACATAGGTAGTTATGCTGATAACACATTTTGATCATGACAAATCAGAAAGAACTCCAGGAATTGATATATATATGATGTTGAAGAAAGTGATAAAATGGACTTTAGTTTGAATAATTGAAAGACAGAAGCAATGGTATTATAAAAAAAAAAATAAGTAGCACCTGAATATATATTAAATATCAAAAACGTTTTCTTTTTAAGGACTGATATAAAAATATTTGTATCCAAGCACATGGATAACATCCGACACAAGATGCATCACATGGATAAGGAACAGAATAGGAGAGGCTGTAACTGCATTTTATAAAATGAAGAACATGTTTTGCAAAAAATCCATGTCGTTGGAGGTGAGGAAAAGAATTCTCGCTCACGCTATAAAGAGATAGCTTTAACATATGAATTTCATTCATAGATAGTAAATGACTGGCAGCCAGGAACACAGCTGAAGAAATAGAAAAATATAAACAATATGTGGCACTCAGAACAGAGACCAAAAATATTGTGCTTAAAGCAAAACAGAAATCATGGGAAGAGTTTGGAAAAAAGTTGGAAAAGAATGCAAGAGAAAACCAAAAACTGTTCTACAAGACCCTTAAGAACATGAGGAAGGAGAAAGAGTGCCCACTTAAATTCATAAAAGACAAGGAAGGGGCTCTGCTTACTTCTACAAATGATATCATGGGCAGATGGAAAGAATACTTCTCAGAGCTCCTCGGCGCTGAGGGAAGTCATGACCCAGAAATAATGGACCTCACTGCTGAGAAGGAATTCAATCATGGGGAAGATAACATCAGGATGGAAGAATTGAAGGCAGCTATTGAGAAGATTAAGCTGGGAAAAGCAGCAGGTCATGATGGTATAACACCAGAGATGGTCAAATATATGGGAGTCGAAGGTGAGCGCCTTCTACTGAAGGTTCTCCAGGCAGCCTGGTGTAGCAAAACTATACCAAAAGATTGGGAGATTGCCATCATTATACCTATATTTAAAAAAAGGTGATAACAGACAATGTGAAAACCCACAGAGGCATATCCCTCCTCAGCATTCCCGGTAAAAGTTACTCTAGAATTCTTGAGCAGAGACTTAGAAGTCTGGTAGAGCCACAGCTGGACGAGGCCCAGTGCGGCTTCAGAGCAAACCGAAGTACTCAAGACCTTATCTTCACACTGAGACAGATGAGTGAAAAAGCCCTGGAATATAAGAGTGAGATTCACTTATGTTTTTTGGATCTGGAAAAGGCATTTGACAAGGTACCCTGGAACAAGCTCTGGGACTGCTTGGCAGGGAAAAACATCCCAGCACCCCTGATCAGTGCAATACAGAGTTTCTACAAAAAGTGCAGAAATTATGTAAGAACAGCAGACCAAAAGTCAGAAGAATTTAAGACCACCAGCGGTGTTAGACAAGGTGATATTCTCTCACCTTACCTCTTCATTCTTATGATGGATGATGTCATCAAGACCTGTAAGGAGAAGACAAAGAAGTACTCTGTAGGGTACTGGAAGATGAGACCAATCTGTATATCAGAGCTGGCTTTTGCAGACGATGTGGCCCTGATAGCTAAATCAGAGGCACACCTTCAGTCCAACTTACTTGTCTGGAAGGAAGAGCTTGAAAAGAAAGGGATGACCATCAGTGTCTCCAAAACTAAAACCATGGTGATCTCAAGAGAGGAGAAGAAACACCAGATCATGATGGGACAGTATGCGTTGGAGCAGGTTAACCAGTTCAAATACCTTGGAGTTGTATTAGACCAAAATGGAGGCATTAAGACTGAGCTGGCTACACGAAAAGCAGCTGCTGGGAGACTCTTCCAGGCCATAAACCGAGGGTTTCTTAGCAAAAGAGAAATTGGCAAGAGGACGAAAATGGCTGTTTACCGCTCTACCTATGTACCAGTCCTGACCTATGGGTGTGAGTCATGGGCAATGACAACAGCTCACAGAAGCCAGCTGCAGGCCTCGGAAATGAGATACCTGAGAAAGGTGGTCCAAGTGACAAGAAGGGACAAAGTCCGCAATCAGACAATACGTCAAGATCTTGATACCCAGCCCTTACTAACCCGAGTGGATCAGTCACAGTTACGATGGTTTGGACATGTGTGCAGAATGGGAGAAAATCGGCCACCATGGCAAGCATGGGAGGCTAAGAACCAGGGAACCAGACCTCCGGGACGACCCAGGGTGCGCTGGGAAGACAACATCCGACAGTCCCTGACTGACAGAGGACTGGAATGGAACAAAGCCAGAAAGAAAACTGCTGATAGAGACGTCTGGCGATCTCTCTGGCAAACCTCTACACCCCAAGGTAGAAGAGGAGCGACTAAGTAAGTAAGTAAGATAGTAAATGAGCAGATTTCTAAAAGCCTCAGAGATGTGGTTTTACTAAAGAATCCTTATAATTCTTTGGACAGCCAAACAAGAGCAACCCAGATGTTTTGAAAGAAGTGAGGACTCAAAGACAACTTATTTTCCGGTCATGTTATGAGAAGAAGGTAACTGGAACACGTTGTGAACATTGGAAAGAGAGACAGAGAAAGGCAACATGAGATGATTCTTGATGCTTTAAGTCATGGCAGAGGGATGTCAACACAGGAACTGATACATCCAGTTGAAGATAGCAGATTGTAGAGAGGCATGATCACCCGTGCTGGTTGGCAAGGCGCTTGATGATGATGAAGGTTACTGTGTTGGGAACTGTGGTAGCACAATGGCTAAACTCTTTGCCTGCTGGCCTAAAAGTGTTGAGGCAGATTTTCATCATAGATCTAGGTACTTCCTGAGAAGTAAAGGCACCCAGATTAATGATGACCACTTTACCATTAAATATTGATTGGTTTAAAAAAAAAAATATATATATATATATAGGTTAGGCTACTCTTTTCGAATTCCAACCGCCAAGGGATTTTTTACATGCACAACAATACACACGGGCGTCCGATCTCACTACACAGAGACCACGGGAAATTACTAGAAGTCAGCGTGAACAGAAAAAAATCACAGCCTTCACCGGAGCTTGAATATTTATATAGCTGTAGTACAGTATGCCTGGTGTGTCAATGGTGAGAAAGGGGCTTCTTCTTCTTCTCCTCCTCCTTTTCTCCCCCATCCTTCTCTTCTTCTTCTTCTTCTTCTTCTTCTTCTTCTTTTTTCTTCAGTATTCCAAGCGCTTGAGGCTCGTTGCTATAGGTATTACCTGCTTCCATTCACCTCTCTGATCAGCCTTCTCTTTCCATAAGTGACTTAAAGTGTTTGAAGTCTGCATGTATATTGTATATCTCCACTGTCTTCTTGGTCAACAAGGAGACCTACTTCCATTCAACCCCTTTGTGCACAGTCTTTGTCTTTTTATTATCTGGCATCTATATTTTCCAACGATTGTAGTTTTTTTTAAACCCTCATAATGCTTCAAGAGCAAGAGGATGGCCGCAGAAAACACGGATCTTCTTCTTCTTCTTCACTTCCTCTTTTACCGCTGTGGGTGTCGAGGGAGATATAAGGTTCTGTTTCTAGCTCTTCTGGCTGCCTCGACCATAGGCACATCGTGCTGTTGTAGAGTTTCTCTGATGTTATACTTCCATCTTGTTCTTGGTCTACCCCGTGCTCTACGTCCTTCTTCTCTTTCTATGTATGCTTTGTATGGTATGGTGTCACAAGGCATTCTCTCTAAGTGGGCAAACCATTTCACTTGCTGTCTTTGTATGTAATCCAGAATTGGTTCTGTGCCGACTTGGAAAACACGGATCGACAACATTAAAGACACTCTATGCCTTCACGGAATGACATTAGCCAGTGGTAGCCACTGTGCACAGGATCACAAATTATTCCTCCCCACAACGCTAAACGGCTGAAGTGGTTTATGATGATGATGATAATGTTAGTAATTAGTGGTAAATATTATGAATACTGTCTTTTAATTTGTCATTTTTCTGAGTGTTACAGTATTTTGCTTAGTGAAATAAATGATCTCTTTTGCTTCCAGGCCAAACTCTTGGATAGATGTGTTCCTTGTTGTTCCAGATATTTGTTTTGCCTATCAGGTAGGGCTTCTTCAGTATGCAATGATATCAATGAATGCAACTTTTTATATGTATAGGGAAATGCTAGTAGTGTAAGTAGTAGTTGTAATAGTAGTAGCAGCAGCAATAGTAGTAGCAGCAGCAATAGTAGTAGCAGCAGCAATAGTAGTAGCAGCAGCAATAGTAGTAGCAGCAGCAATAGTAGTAGCAGCAGCAATAGTAGTAGCAGCAGCAATAGTAGTAGCAGCAGCAATAGTAGTAGCAGCAGCAATAGTAGTAGCAGCAGCAATAGTAGTAGCAGCAGCAATAGTAGTGGCAGCAGCAATAGTAGTGGCAGCAGCAATAGTAGTGGCAGCAGCAATAGTAGTAGCAGCAGCAATAGTAGTAGCAGCAGCAATAGTAGTAGCAGCAGCAATAGTAGTAGCAGCAGCAATAGTAGTGGCAGCAGCAATAGTAGTAGCAGCAGCAATAGTAGTAGCAGCAGCAATAGTAGTAGTAATTTCATCTTCACTGAAAATGGGTCATCTTTTAATTTCTCTTTTCCTGTGCCAGTTAAGTTCCATCATTGTCCTTTTTGTTGTTGAAACTAGTGAACAAGCAGTCTCTGCAGAATCCACAAACCTGCACATGCAGTAAATGCATAAGGCAGTCCCTAGTGGTGCCAGCACCCAATAATCATCACCAGAATTGCAATTTCTCATCGATGGAAGTTATCATTCATGACAGTTTCACCATATTTATAGGAAAGAAGTTATCATTCATGACAGTTTCACCATATTTATAGGAAAGAAGTTATCATTCATGACAGTTTCACCATATTTATAGGAAAGAAGTTATCATTCATGACAGTTTCACCATATTTATAGGAAAGAAGTTATCATTCATGACAGTTTCACCATATTTATAGGAAAGAAGTTATCATTCATGACAGTTTCACCATATTTATAGGAAAGAAGTTATCATTCATGACAGTTTCACCATATTCATAGGAAAGAAGTTATCATTCATGACAGTTTCACCATATTTATAGGAAAGAAGTTATCATTCATGACAGTTTCACCATATTTATAGGAAAGAAGTTATCATTCATGACAGTTTCACCATATTTATAGGAAAGAAGTTATCATTCATGACAGTTTCACCATATTTATAGGAAAGAAGTTATCATTCATGACAGTTTCACCATATTTATAGGAAAGAAGTTATCATTCATGACAGTTTCACCATATTTATAGGAAAGAAGTTATCATTCATGACAGTTTCACCATATTTATAGGAAAGAAGTTATCATTCATGACAGTTTCACCATATTTATAGGAAAGAAGTTATCATTCATGACAGTTTCACCATATTTATAGGAAAGAAGTTATCATTCATGACAGTTTCACCATATTTATAGGAAAAAAAGTTATCATTCATGACAGTTTCACCATATTTATAGGAAAGAAGTTATCATTCATGACAGTTTCACCATATTTATAGGAAAGAAGTTATCATTCATGACAGTTTCACCATATTTATAGGAAAGAAGTTATCATTCATGACAGTTTCACCATATTTATAGGAAAGAAGTTATCATTCATGACAGTTTCACCATATTTATAGGAAAGAAGCAGTACAAAAAACAAAAAAAAGTAGAAGGTAAATGAACAATTTGGGTAGGACATGGAGGAAGCTACAGAAGACTGGATATGATTTGGCATGAGTTTGTTGAGAGTCTGTTCTCCACTGAGTGATAAAGTTGAAAAAGGAAAAAGTTAACAAGTTAACAAATGATTACTAGCATCTTGGTTGGCTGGGTAGTTGTACCCCACCAGGACATCACACAAGCGATAAACATCCAGTAACACAAAATGCCACCATGCGGATGAGGATGACCCGTAGAGAGGTCCAAAAAACCCCTTTCAGCCGTTATGGCCATATCTTTGGCCTAGGCCGTATTTATGGCCCCTGTATAATCAGGGCCCCCGACAGAAGCCAGGGTGGGGCTTCAAACAACAAAAATTGCATCCCACATTGCCACTTGTAAGAGGTCATGTCTCCAAAAGGTCATCAGCATCACATAAAAGGGACAGGGTCACAGACAGCAGCATAACTAACAGGAAACGCAGGCGAATATAATCGCCACAACAGAAAGAAATTCAAGCTCAGATAGCAACTAACCCATCCTTGAGAAAACAGGCCATCAGGCGGTTAAAAAAGGACCAAGCTTTTCTTTTTTGTTTCTTTTCGAACGAACGAACGACAGCAGCATTAGAAAAAAAGTTTGGAGCAAGACCATGCCTGATTTACATTGAAAGACAGAATATGGTGGTTTGGCCATCTAATAAGAATTCAGCCAGACCAAATTGTATATGAGACCTTCTACAGAACACGTAGAAACGGCATCGTTGTAAGACCAACGAAAGAGAGATTGAGGGCGTAGTTAAAATCTAATGCTTTAGGTCAAAATGGACGCTAGGCACGGCCACCTTTTTTTTTTCCTGCCAGACGGTGGCCGTTGCATTTTTGCTCCATTTGTAGACTGGAAGGATATAGTTTCGTCGCCCAGCTTCTGAGTTGAGTGCATGGCGTGACACTGTGAGCTACATGTGTTTTTCGTTGGCACAGGAGCGGAGCAACTATGGGGTGACCCGTTTGCTATGAAGCTGAAACTAGGATTACCAGATTACCAGTTAAAATCTACAAAGAAGAGCTGCCTGAGAAGTCACGATCTGAGATATTCTGCAGTTTAACATTTGGAGGGAAGGTGAGAGGAAGATCAACCAAGTGATGGATAGAGGGCGTAGCTGAAGCTTGCAAAAAAAGAGCAACCTGAAAAGTGCAAGAATACAGAAAACCATGGCACCAGGTAAAAGTCATCATCATCATCATCAGTTTCCACTTCTATCGTTAAGCATTGTGGGGAGGAACAGTTTGCGATCCATTGCTTGATGGGCAGCAATTACTATTGTCAGTCCCTGTCGATGTAGAAGCTCTTTAAATATTATCATCAGTCCATTTTCTCCTAGGGCAGCCTCTTGCTTTCAATTCAGATCTTTTCTACTAAATTGCTACTAAATGACCAACCATTTGATTTTCTGTTTCTCAATGAATTTTCTGCATGGTGTTGTTCATATATTCTGCTAATATCGTTTCTTACTTTGTCTCTGATGCTGGCAGCTTTTCTCAGGCATCTAATTTCACAGGTGTTAATTCCAGTTAGGTTAAAAAAGTGTGATGACAAAATAAGAACAAGGATAAGTAAATAAACTGACAAATTACAACAGTTATGTTCTCTAAGAGTTATTTTCTATTTGTACCAACAAACAGTGTCATGTGAGCATCATTCCTATCTACTCATGTATGGAGAAAAGAAATCTGAAGGAGTTTTCCAAGACTGTTAGCATGGCCATGGTGCTGTGTGTTCTGACCTACTCTGTTACTGCGGCTCTTGGTTACTTACAGGTAAGTGTCTTGCCTGGACTCAACAGAAAATCTGAGTTAACTTTATTTTAAGGCATGTCATATTATATTGTAATTTATCTTCTTCTTCTTCTTCTTCTTCTTCTTCTTCTTTATGTTTACCGGCTGTAAACACCAGTGGAAAGTTCTGGTTGTTCGTCCACGTCTTGACTTTAGTTTTGTTTCAGAACCTGAGTGTTGCATGCACATCCATTTTATAGATCTGACTTCTTTAAATGCATATTGTTGGTTCCTTTTCATCTCAGACATACGCACTCCGACTTCTAAGGAAGCCCTAAATCATAGTCAACTCTTACAGTATGCGTGTTGGGGAGGCAGTGGGTCAGTTCTTGTTTTCCACACAAAAGGGAATCAAGACGTAGAGCGTAATTTATAATACAGTGGCTCCCCATAAGTGGCAATGCACTAAAAAATATGTAAAGTTTGTGGCAGATAGTTATATTTTATGAAGATATTTTTTTTTAAATGCAATTGTGTCAGTTTCAACTTAGATATTTATATTTTAATACTATGCATCTTTTCCTTAGTTTTGGCCAGTTGTGTTTTCTCATTCTTGCTGCACTCTTCACCTGGCTCTACAAGTCGAGGCATAGGAAACACTTGTAACTCGGTTTGGGCTCCCATGAGGCGGAGGGCCCGGTACTACTCCTGCCTGGCAGGATTCTATAGGCTCAACATCGCATCCATCATTCTCATGTTCGGTCACTGGCATTACAGGGAGGATTGCAGGGGGCCGTGTTTTTCAGGTTCATCTATGACCTTTCCAGATAGACTTTTCTGGTCTATCTTCATCTTTTGAAGCAGCATCTCTGACTTTAGCATGCTTTTCTGTTCTGATGTGTATGCTATATTAGAGAGAGAGGGAGACCCAAACACGCACAAGGAAGAGAATTAGAAACTTAGATGAATAATCTGGGGAGTACCTGGTGTCGTCAGCATCTGTGGCTTAAATGGTGCGAGGGGCTTTGTAATGCCGGGTTTGATCCCAGCTGCAGACAGTTTAACTCTTTGAGTCACAGGTGGTTTAGTATCACAGGCGCAAGGGGTAGTCAAAAGAGATGTAAAATTTGCGCATCTCGCGTTCATTGGGCTTCTAGGTAGGAATCTATGAACCTATGATGCGTTCCTTGGGACTCAAAGAGTTAACAGCAGAATGTCTTGCGTTAGTTTTGACAGTGACACCAAGAGCTGACCGTTCACAAAGCAGTGGTAAACCACTGAATGTTACAGTGCCTATAAAAACCACAACTAGCAAACAAATGCTGGGGTTGATACTGTAATGTCCTGTAAATGACACTACAGCCAACCCTAACCTGGTGTGAGATGCAGGAGATGGTAAAAAATAACATGGTTACAAAATAACATAGATTTGTGTGAGTTGGGTGAGAACTATGCTCGACTGGATAAACAGAAGAAGAGGAAGATAAGCTGTGATGTAGAAGATATGTGAGTTTTATGTTGCTTTCCTCAGTTTAATATACTTTTTTGTTTCTATTTTCCACAGTTTGGTGCTGATATCACCTCAGATATTTTGCTATCTTTTGACCAAAACGCAGAGGTGATGGTGGCGGTGGTGTTAATAGCATTCAAGACATATACCACCTACCCGATACTTTTGTTCTGTGGAAGGTAGGAGATTTTATTCTTTTGCCCTGAGAAGCTGCATATCCGACACTTCTGGTTGGGTTTAATTCCCCCTAAATGTCACTTTTACGTGATTTGTTCACAAGACATATAGTTAATGCTATTGGCCGCTTTCATGTCTGTGCATATGTTTAGGAGGTCAGGATATGAATACATTAACTAAAAATAGAATTTAGAGGTATTTTCCATTGAGACAAATTGCTTTTTTTTTCCAAGGAATATGGGCATCAGTTTCCTTAAGACTCAGTGATCGAGGTCATGGCATGAGTTTCCCAATCTGTATGTTTTCTTTAGGCCCTGGAGAGTGAATTCCATCTAATGTAGCAATTTTCAACCTGTCGGTCGCAAGCCTTTTTTGGGTCGAGCGACCCTTTCACAGGGGTTCCCTAAGACCATTGGAAAACACATATTCATTGAAGTTATAAAGGAAAATAATTGTTTGGGGGGTTGCCACAACATGAAGGAAGTGTTTTAAAGCTTCATGGCATTAGGAAGGTTTAAGATACTGCTCTAATGCCTCACCCTGTTCATGTTTGTTGATTACTTCTTTCATAAATCTTCATATATTTTGAGTTGGTTGGTGGTCTATGCTGCAGTGAAGAATAACTTCATTTTCTTCTCTTTCACATTCACCGGCTGTAATCTCCGGTGAACATTTCCGGTTATTCATCAACTTCTGGATTTAGGTCTTGTTCTGGAACCTGACTTTTGTGTGCACGTCTGTTTTACATACCTGATTTATTTGTGTGCAGACTTTTTTTTTAAAACCTGGAACTCAGGTGGAGATGAAGAATGACAAACGGCACCAGCAGCAGAAGAATGGGGTGGGGGAGGGGGTGTGTGTTTCTAATGTGACAAGGTCATAAACGGTACTGACCAAAATCCCTGGGGAGATTTTTTAGGACTTGTCTGTCGTGAAATTTGTTACAGCTGTTTATCTTATTTATTCCTTTGATTTTTAATGTTTGTAAGAACTTTGTGTTTACGATTTTTGGTGTATCCACTTGGTTGATTATATTGTCCTTCTATTTTCTTGTGGTGCTGTAAAGGTCTTATGTTTTCTTTTTCTGCTGATGGTTCTGCTTTCTACTGGCCATGTAAATTGTCGACCCCATTTTTTTAGTTGCCTTATTAGATTCTGTGCATTTTTCATAGGCTCTGACTTTACATACTATTGTTTTGCCTTTTTCTGTGTCTGCCTATTTATTTTTCCTTTCTCCTGGTTAATTTAAGACATATATTATCCATGATGTTTCAAGGACATATGCTTGATTTGTTCTTATGCTGTTAACCATCTAGTTGCCAGCAGTCTTTTGAACTGTCCTTATCTACTGTTGCAGGGCCTTATGCTTATTATTACTTATTAGACCGCTAACCTAATGGAGAATAAAGGAAGACAAAGAAAGAAGAGTCTCGACAATTATTACATTTGGCACAGAAAGGTGGGATTGATAAATGCTGATTGAGATCACAAGATGTAGGGAGGCATGAACAGACAACCCAGGCGGCAAGGCACTTGTCGATGACCATAAACTGTTTTTTTGTTTGATATCTTAAATAGTCAGCATTTTCGCTTGTTTACTTTATTGTTTCTTCTCTCTCTTTTTCACTTCCTCTTTTACTGTTTCGGGTGTTGAGGGAGATATAATGTTCTGACTGTTGTTCTTCTGGCTGTGCTTGACCGTAGACACTTAACGCTATTGTGATTTTTGTAAGTAAAGTAAAGTAAGTAAAGATCCCTTATTACGCCTAAGGCGCATCGGGTATATGGGCAGAGCGTCCCATATTTTTACAGACCAATCAGCACTGGATGGGTAATGTGGTCAGCATTACGCCGGCCGTCTTTTACTTCCCCAGGACAGCCATCCTGGTACCCATTTTAGTCTGGGTAAACCTGCGATGCCCCATACTATGATACAAATCCAGTGATTTTTGTAGAGTTACCTTATTGTTTAGCATATAAATGTTTTTATGAAGTTAGTAAATTAAAAATGTCTGTATCTTCAGGGCTGCTTTGGACTGTGTCTGGCGAATGTGTTGGAGATTGACACCACAGGAAGCACTTGTATACGAACGAAGGCGTCATATCATCATGACATTGGCCTGGTTCATCTTGACCTTGCTGCTGTCGGTGTTCATTCCAAACATAGGAGTGGTCATTCAGATACTTGGTGCTTTGGCTGCTGTATTTATTTTTATCTTTCCAGGTAAGGCTGTATTTCTTGCAAACAATACATAAGGGAAAAAAACAAAGAGAATAATTTAGACAAATAGTAATGTGGTTTTTCTCAATGGTATCCCCCATTCCAAGACGTGGAGTCCACCTATAAAGATCCCTTTACACACCCTTAGGCGCATAGCACCCATATTTTTTTTTTTACCGACGAATCGGCACTCGGTGGGTAATGTGGTCAGCATTACGCCGGCCGTCTTTACTTCCCCAGGACAGCCATCCTGGTACCCATTTGATCCTGGGTCAACCGGCTACGTCCCATACCACGATAAAAATCCACGCAACCCAGTGGAGTCCACCTATAGTAAATAAAATGTAGATACAGATTGGGCAACTGACGGAGATATTAAAATGTGAAGGCAAGAGGAGCTTTCATGGCACTAAGAAATCTGTAGAGGTTAAAAAAAATAAATTAAATTAATACTAAATGAAAATGTCAAATCAGTACTGTTGTATGGAGCAGAAACACGGAGAACAACTAAAACAGTTACTAATAAAACTGCGAACATTTATTAACTGGTGCCTGCGCAGAATAGAGGGAATTAAATGGTGTGTTAGAATCACTGATGTAGAGCTTTAGGAGAGAACTAAACATGTACCATTGGACCAAGAGGCAAAGATGCTGCTGTTGGATAGGACACATGTTGAGAAAACCCTAGAACAGTATAATTAGAATGTCTTTACATTGAAACTCGCAGGAGCATAGAAATAAAGGAAGACCAAGAAAACACATGGACAAGGGCGCCAGAGAGTGAAGTTAAAAAGATATATAGGAGTGAAGTGAGCTGCATGCATTATTGAAGGATAGAAGGACTTGGTGTGAGTTGCTTGAATACCAATGCTTCCTCGGGGGATAGAAGGCAGAAGAAGAAGAATACAGTCTATAGCATCACTACATCCAGTATAAGAATGGAGATGGAGGCAGTAATGGCAGCTTTCTGATGGCTGAAGAGCAGCACAACCTGACATGTTGTAGTTGTAACAGACTCACAGAGCCTGCTTCGGAAAATCAAACTGATGTCCTGTGGGCAGAGTGGCTTGCATTTATTTATAATTGATTTGATTTGATTCAAGAACTGACATCACAACACTCAGGGCATTCCCATAAGCGCTCCATCCCCATATTCAGCAGCCAGCAAAGAGTTCCGATACTAATGGTGCCAGTAGCATTCTGATTAAACATCCGTCTTGCCTTTCCTCTGAGCCTCGAGCATTTGCCAGAACCTCTCGTCATTTCTTTATAAAATATAGATCAAGACTATATCATAGATTTTTTGGAAGGACATTCAGCTGTGTGAGATAATGAGCAGCTGATAGATTGGCTGCTGCCGCTACTGTATGATAACGTAGATGTGGTGAAGGTTGTATGGGATCAAATGGACAATGCAAAAGAAAAGATAGGGAATCCATACACTGAAAGATTAATTCATGGGGGTGTGTGTAGATGTTCTGGAAGATATTCAACATTGAAACCTTTTAGTCAGGTTGCGACTTAGACTGTTACCCTTAACGTGTCAATTCTGTGTTGCTTACGGAAGAAGGGGACTAAACATATGTGGGAATGACAGTTCTTGATTTATTCCTTTATTCATACAATCAGTATTGGAAACTTTGCACTGGCTGCTGAAGATGAGGATGGAGCATGCATGGGAATACCCCAAGTGCTGTGATGACAATTCTTGACTCAGCTCAACTCAACTCCTTTATTCATTCTTGCAGATTTGAAAATAGCTTGATATCAGATATCATTTGCCCAATTCTAAGTCTGGAAAGACAAAACACTGCTCTTCTGATCCATCAGCTTTTGCTGCATGCTGTGTATCAAATGTGTTTGTGTTACCTTTCCTCTGAAGTAAACAATGCAGACAGAAAGAGGAATAATGCTGCATCAGCTATACAAGGTCTATACAAAACTGCCCAGGCTGTTTGTTATTATGAATAAAGACAAATAAGAAATAAGATGGAAGACAAAGAACTAAGAAAAGGAAGATCATTAATAGAATGGACAGTAGTCTTTCAAGTACAGTTTCTTTATTTCTACTTCTTCTTCTTCTTCTTCTTCTTCTGCTTCTCCTTTTCTATCTTTTCTGTTTGCCTCCATGTAAACAGGCATTCATTAACTGGTGCCTGCGCAAAATAGAGGAAATTAACTGGTAGGATAGAATAACTAATGTAGAGCTTTGGGAGAGAACTAAACAGGCTCCAGGGGACCAAGAGGTGGTGAAAAGACCCTGGCGTTAGATAGGACACACACTGAGAAAAAGGAGAACAGCATAACTAGAATGTCTTTGCATTGGAACCCGCAGGGGCATAGGAATACAGGAAGGCCAAAAAACACATGGAGAAATGAGCTGGAGAATTAGGTTAGAAAGATGGGGAGGACATAGGGAGAGCTCCATGTAATAGCAAAGGATAGAACGACTTGGCGTGAGTTGGTTGAGGGCCTATGCTCCATTTGGGGATAGAGAGGCAGAAGAAGAAAGGAAGAAACTTAGTAGAATAGCCCTGTTTTATAGACTACCATTTTTTGCATCTCTGATTTCTTTCTATTGATCTGTACTTGTTTATAAAGTTCTAATATCCTATTCTCTCCTTCCAGGTCTGTGTTTACTGAAGGCAATGCAAAACAGAATAGAGTCTGACATTGAACAGCCAAGGAAAGTGTATGCCCTTAAAGCTTTTGCCATCATCTTCCTCATTGTCGGAGCTTTTATCTTTGGACTGACCTTCACACAAGCTATCATGAAAGATGTCGAGGGGGCCAAGCCAGACTCCTCTAAATTTACGTGTAGCTCTTCGTCTTAACTCTTAGAATACATGATAAAATACCTTGCATTAGATTCTTGTAATGAAGAGTTAATATGACTCTGTTTGCAGATAGAAACCAATTGTTTTTAAGGGATTTATGGTCATCAGTAAAAATGAGAAATGAAAAAAAAAGTTACAGGGACAATGTGAACAACGCCTACAATTATATTTTTTGAAAAACAAAGACTGAAATGGTTTAGCCATTCAATCAGAATAAACCCAATGATGCCAGCAAAACAAAAGCCTGCAACATGAAAGTAGAAACACCAAGATGTAGAGAACGACCAAGAAGAAGATGGACTGAAGGAGTTACTGATACCTTGAGGCTACCGAGCATGCCCTAGTACAGAAACTGATCATCTGTTGACCAGCAACTATAGGGTACAAAGCAGAAAATTGACAAAAGAAAGATGGTGAAAAAAAAAAAACGAAACCAGAAGCTTTAAGATGTCTAATAATGAGATAGGTGCATGTAGATAATTGCTTGTTTTTAAGGAATAACAGCATATGATAATATGCAATCTTAAATGTTTCTCTTGCATACAAATATACTAGTTTTTTTTAGATAACATCATAATATAAAAAATATCTCAGTGTTTATGTCGAAGTGCACATTCAGTTGAATTCGAAGGTATAATTTGAGGCATTTGTGGGGCAAGAATATTAGAGACATATGTTTGCAAAAACCGCTATAGAATAACAATTTTCAGTGAATAATAATAATATATGAACACATGCATTCGGCAAAATAACCTAGTAACAAATGGTTATGAGGCAATAACATTAATAATAACATGTTTTTGACAAGAACCTTGTATAGAACAACAGTGATTTTGAAGGAATAACAATTAAAAAAAAAACATCTTTTGACCCAAGCTCAATTGGCATCAGGGATTTGGATACAGTTACGAGTAATGGACTCATTTTTATTATGACACGTCTTTGATTTAAAAATCTCATACAAAACAACAGTGGTTTTGAATGAATAAAAAAACTAAAAACACATTTCATTGACCATACCTCAGTTGACATCAGAAACATGGCTAAAATTACAAGTCATGTGCTGATTTTCAAGGAATAATTTAAAATACTGTAGATAGGTCAAGTAAAGGATGTTTTTCGAACCTTAGATGCATAAGGCATATAGTACTAGACTATATTTTTTATAGACCAATCAGCTGTCTGTGGCTGATGTGGTCACCATCATACCAGCCACCTTGACTTCCCAGGACTTCAGCTATTACCTATTTTAGGCTGGGTCAACCTGGCAACCAGTGTGGATTTTAAAAGAGAATTCTGCTTTTTTGCACATTTAAAAATTTGAATCCTAGACCTTTAAGTCGTCAGATGAGCATCAGCATTGTGTGTGTGCAAATATATATATGAAAGTATGTATGTGTGTATATATATATATATATATATATATATATATATATATATATATATATATATATATATATATATATATATATATATATATATATATATATATATATATATGTATGTATCATAAGATCCCTTTGTCGGTTCTGGGGCCCTGTTTTTGGAGACAGAAGAATAGACCCACGGCTCCATAATAAGCATGTTGTAAAAGTATACTAATTAGGAGTGTCTCCTTCAAAAAGCCTGCAAGACGAGAAACAAGTTTCTTTGATGTCATCTTTCCATCTTGTACTTGGTTTACCACATGCTCTGTTTCCTTCTCCTCTTTTAGTGTATGCCTTTTTTTTTTTGGTATGACATTCCAAGGCATTCTCTTTAAATGGGCAAGTCATTTGGTTATCTGTCTTTGTATGTAATTTAGAGCTGTTTCTGTGCTGACTTTTCTTCTTGTGACCTCATTTCTGATTTTATCTCTTCTGGTCACTTCTTCAGCACTTCTCAGGCTTCTCATTTCCTTGAATACAATTTAAAAAAAAAAAATGATTTGTTGTGAGTCTGATTTAAGAATTGACATCATAGCTCACCGGGCATACCCATAGATGCTCCGTCTTCCGCAGCAAATGGCGTAAGGTGCAGATGCTAACTGTTCCAGTTGCACACTGATTATACACATGCTGATCTCTTCCTCTCATCTGGCCCTCCTTGCAGGTCTAAACTGAATTCCCCGTTCACACATTTTTGCCCATGTTATTTTATCTAATCTCGTGTCTTCTGCCAAAAGTCGTTCATATACGGTCTTCAGAAAATATCTCCCTTATCTAATAAAAGTGTTCCGGTAGCTTTCACTTTTGTAGCCAGAAAATCCGCTCTATCATTCCCTTGCACTCCTGCATTTCTTAAATAAGTACTAGAAAGTACAAATAAGTAAAAGTGGCCAGCAAGGCGTTGAAGTCATCACTTTTTGAGTGCTTGCTGATTGGTTATTGAAAATATAGGTCTAACACCATATGTTCAATGTGACAAGAAAAGGATCCTTTACTTTTTACCTACTAACACAGGATTGTTTACTTTTTACCTACTAACACAGGATTGTTTACTTTTTACCTGCTTACAAATGAAACAGAGGTTGATATAGAACTGGATCTATGTTGATGTTCTCTGTGACACTGCAAGCTTTGATATTTATATTGTATAGCAAAAATTCATGCACAAATTTATTCATGTCTTGTGTCTTTTCTTAGCTGCTTTATGTCTCTCCTTTTAGCTGTCTTAATCCTCTAATTTTAGCTGTTTTAATTCATTTTTTAGCCATTTGATCTCTAACTAGCTGTCTTATGTCTCTTTTTTTGTGTGTCTTTTCTCTTATAATTTATCTGTCTGTTACCTCTAATTTTTTCTGTCTTTTATCTCTCATTTTGTGTATTTTTTGTCTCTCATTTTATGTCAGTCATCTCTCATTATAGCTGTTTTAGGTTTATGATTTTACTGCTGTTTTTTGTCTCATTTACCTCTGTGATATTTAATGTGTTAATGTGTTATGGATCTCATATTATATGCACTGTCTCTCAATTCACCTGTGTTATGTTTCTCGTTTATGTCATTACCCTGTCTTTCATCATATCATGTAAGATCTCCTGTTTGTGCTAATGTTTTCCTTATATATGATCTGATTGTAAACACAGGGGTCAGAACCTGGTGTCTGTGGCACATTGAGGTCCTGTCTTTTACTAGATAGGTAGCTTGTGTTAATGTCATATTGCATTTGTGTAGTGTTTCTTTTACTCCATCCACCCAACTCTTTCTTGGTCGGCCTGTTGCATTGCAACCTGCTGTTCTCATGTAGAATGCTCTCTAGCTGCTAGCTGATTTTTGTTGTTGTTGTTGTTGTTGTTTCATTCTGTCTGCATGACCAAACGATTTTATTCTGTGATTTTCTGTGAAATCATTTACTGGTGCACCAATGGTAATAAACTGCAAACCACAGATGTTGTTCTTGTTTGTAATATAATTGGATGCAGTACCCAACCACACCTGATGGAGCACCAAGGGACCTGGGCTTATGTACCTACACATCTTACTGGGAAGGTCAGGGATAGTGAGCATAATTTGGATCTTTTCTCCAGGCCATGCCGGCGTAGTGGGTAATGAACAGGCAGACAGATTGGCTGGATCTGCACCACTAGTTGGTGAATTGATACATGACAAGGCAGATGTGGTCAAGGCTGTTTGAGAACAAGCAATGGAATCAGTAGAGAAAGAAGATTATGGCCTGGAGAGAATGAGGCACCTGGGTGTAACCAGAAGGGCTGGCTGGATTACTACACTCAGAGGAAAGGCAAGATGGACATATAACCAGATTGTGACTGGTACCATCAGTATTGGAACTCTGTGCTGGCTGCTGAAGATGAGGATGGAGCATGCATGGGAATGCCGCGAGTGCTGTGATGTCAATTCTTGACTCAACTCGACTCAACTCAACTACCTACACACCCATGGTCACCCTAGCAGCAGATTCCCAGTGCAGATAGGAATAATGGTGCCTTTGAAGTTGGAGTGCGTTTGTCTGAGGAAACAACAGTCTTGCACACAAGTAAGCCAGGCCTGTAAAAAAACAGATTTGCACACAACAGTCAAGTCTTGGAACAAAACCAAAGCCCATCAGTGGACGAATAACCACTTTACAGCCTGTGAGCATAAAGAAGAAGGCTTTATAAAAGATGTTACTGCATCTGGGTTGTTTCTGTCACTTTGCTACATCTCTTTTATTTTTATCTTTTGTGAAGTATTGTTCTTATGCTAAATTCTCCCTTCATGTCACTTACTTTCTAAAAGATGTGATAATTTTATGTCTTATTCATGCCATTCAATGTTTTAATGTAATTTAAAATCTGTTTTCTGCTGTCTGTAAATGTGTCTTTGTACGCCAGTTGCGCATCAGGCATATGAGATTATGTTTCTATTTTTATACACCAATCAAGCCTCGGTGGGTATGTGGTCAAACATCATGCCGGCCGCCTTTACTTTCCTTTACCTGGTACCCATTTACGGCTGGGTCGACCCGAGAGCAGAGGTCATGTTTAAAAAAAAATCCACGTGGATTTAAACCCACAGCTTTTGGATCCACAGGCGAGCATCTAGCCGCTACACCATGACAGCTCTCATTCTGCGGACTGACTGTTTTATCCCTCTCCACTGCTACCTGTAAGTTTGACGCCCCTGGGACCTCAAAGAATCATATCCTGAATGGCAGCCTAACAGGATAAAATCCTATACACCCTGTTCAGCCTGCCAAAAAATAGCTATAATAAGGGTCATCATCAACAGCGTTTGAAAAAAAAAAAAATCACATTCAACCAGCGTCCCCGAAGGGGGAGCTTTAGGTTATAATTGTGACTAGGCTATGTGCGTTATATAAAATGACTTAGCATTGTATGCCGCCAAGAGCCATGAAAAGGACTCCCGCAGTGTTGATACGATCAAAGAAGAAGGACCCAGATACTGTCCCGACCGAAGGCGAGCCAGTGGGTGACAGGGTCACCACCGATGTATAATTAGGGTACCCACAGCAGCTACATCAACTACTGCTTTTGCATACCCTCCTAGGGCCGGGCTGTTCGTCTAAGTTGACTCAGGAGCCAGAGTTTAAAAAAAAAGTGGATCGTCATGGGCCCCAGGTCTGAGCGACCAGCATTAAACAATCGAGCCATTTGTCTCGCGCTCTGAAGGTCGTGGGTTCGTTTCCTGGCGGCGCAGTTATGTTCACGAGTGCCGTTTTTACAAAGATCACCGGGCTTCGTCTCTGGAGCTACGGACGTCGTGCTCTGTTCGAGGCTGTTGGCAGGCAGCTAGCTATTCTGAGGAGAGAGACTGAGCCATGTGGGACATAACCCGTGCAATGAATTCAATCCTCTCGACTTTAAAAAGTAAAGGACCCTTTTCACGCATTTCAGGCGTATTGGGTATATAGGGCAGGTTTGGTTCGCCGGCCGCCAGCTAAGTAGCTATGTCATAGGTGGCTAGGGAATATTTTGGTGCATAAAAATAAAATTAAAAAAAACCATATAGGCTGCAATGTTTTCACTGCTAATAATTATGGGTGAGGCCACAAGAGAGCTACAATGTGGCGCTCATACATTTTCTGAAAGCCATGAGAACAGTTTTTTCTTAACCGAACACTGTGACAATCGAACCTTGGTAAATATAGAGGATTGCATTGCGTATCAGTATCACTCATTTTTTAAGTTACACAGCTGCTACGATGATGATAAAGTTTTATCCTACCAGGACATAACACCAAGCCATAGACACCCGATGACACAAAATGAGATGAAGATCACCGGGGGCAGGTCTTAGAAACCCTGTTCAATCCATAAAAGTTAGTTGCGTATCCATTACAGGACCTTGCGGGACCAACGCCAGCGTTCTTCAGCTCTTGTGGTTTTTCTAGGAAAATTTACGTCCAGTAATTTGCCATTTCTTCTGGACGGTCGGCTTCTCGATAACACTGTCGAAATTAACGCAAGGCGCAAGGCCCGTAGCTGGGATCGAAGCCGGCATTACGAAGCGCGTTCGCAACACCTAAGCCACAGACACTGACCCATCGGTTAAGTTGTTAGGGCCTCCGGCAACAGCCAGGGCCGGGCTTCAAAATAACGAAAAATTGCGTTCCACGTGTGGACGGACTGGAGAGTGCGGCTACAGAATGTATTAACTCATTCTATTTGTGCAGTCTGCTAAACATCCAATTGCACTAAAAATTAACACGTAAAATTCTTAACTGTGGGTTTTGGGGCACCATGGGGGAGGAGGGAGGGGGAGGAGGAGGTGGGAGTGGTGATAAATCCACTGCCTCTAACCATCTATCCATTTCTGAAAAACAAAATAAAAAATTGACCACGTTTAACCTACTGAGAGCAATATCGGTTATAACTGTGGTCTGATTTCTTTGTGCCAATTATGTTGGCTAAGAAATGTTAAGCGCACCAGAACTAGTGGCTTGGAGCAGTACTCGGCACCTAATCAGGGTTGTTGGGGAGGGGGTTGCGCACACGTTGATCATCACGGATATCCAGGAAGTTAACCTGGTCAACAAATTCTCGATGAAGTCGGAAGTGTCGACCGAAGTGCTTGAATGTCGCAGCTCTGCTGTAAACAGGAACAACGCGTTTGCATTACTCGGACGAACGAAACGAAGAAGATATTCATAGATCTAAAGCAACCATTACAGTCACAGGGGTAGCAGGCTATGGAGCCAACGCTACAGTTCAAGAGTTGGAATAGCCCCATTGTCTCTCATCCCTTAACAATATGTCGTAGAAGTTGACTAATTAGGGTTGTTTCTTTCGAAGTCGGAGTGCATCTGTCAGAGATGTGAGGAAACAACTGTCGGCTTACAAAAAATACATTACATGTAGAGTGGTGAACATGAGTAATTTCCGGTCACACACATGTTTCAGTGTTTGGGACTTGATAAATAGATTAATAGATAGATAGTCGGATAGACAGATTGATGGATGGATGGATGGACGGACGGACGGACGGACGGAGGGACGGACGGACGGATGGACGACGGAGGGACGGACGGACGGACGGACGGACGGACGGACGGACGGACGGACGGACGGACGGACGGACGGACGGACGGACGGACAGACAGACAGACAGACAGACAGACAGACAGACAGACAGACAGACAGACAGACAGACAGACAGACAGACAGACAGACAGACAGACAGACAGACAGACAGACAGATAGATAGATAGATAGATAGATAGATAGATAGATAGATAGATAGATAGATAGATAGATAGATAGATAGATAGATAGATAGATAGATAGATAGATAGATAGATAGATAGATAGATAGATAGATAGATAGATAGATAGATAGATAGATAGATAGATAGATAGATAGATAGATAGATAGATAGATAGATAGATAGATAGATAGATAGATAGATAGATAGATAGATAGATAGATAGATAGATAGATAGATAGATAGATAGATAGATAGATAGATAGATAGATAGATAGATAGATAGATAGATGGGCAAACGGACAGACAGACGGACGGACGGACGGATAGATAGATAGATAGATAGATAGATAGATAGATAGATAGATAGATAGATAGATAGATAGATAGATAGATAGATAGATAGATAGATAGATAGATAGATAGATAGATAGATAGATAGATAGATAGATAGATAGATAGATAGATAGATAGATAGATAGATAGATAGATATATAGATAGATAGATAGAACGAACGAACGAACGAACGAACGAACAAACTTTATTTTCAAAGGGTTAAGAATTGGGCACGCAGGCCCGTCTAACATTCTGCCCTTCCACTCTGCTCCTTTCATACAATGTTTCATTTTTACCTCATTTCATAGATAATAGTAATAATAATAATAATTGATAATAATAATAATTAATAAAAAGAGGAATGCACAATTAAAAATTTGAGAAATATAGAAAAGAAACAAAAGAACAAAAAAGAGAAGAAGAAAAAAAAAAAACAATATCTAAGTCCTAATTACAAATGCTGGAATGTGCTCTAATTTATACTGACATTACTTCAACGTTTGAAAGAGTATATATAATAATAAGCCTATTCAAAAAATGTAAGTCTTACAGGTTGCATAATATAAACATCATCAAAACCAATTAAATATTAGTTACAAATATTGGAATGCATTCGACTGACATCTTCAGTTTTAACAATAATAAGCTTCAGTTTTCAAACCTTCACATCTTCAGTTTTAATAATAATAAGCTTCAGTTTTCAACCACCACCAAGTCCCCCCCCCCCCCCCCCCCCCCCCCCCCCCACCCCACCCCGTTAACCGTTAATAAGAAATACATCAAAGCCTTAACATACTATAATCTTTTTAGGGGGGCATATAGTCTGTAGTGAAATAATAATCAAATAGTTTCCGATTGTATCTAAAGGGGTTATTGATATTTTTTATTTCCGGTGGAAGATTATTCCACAGCTGAGCTGCAGAGTACGCTAAGCTTGTTTTATATAGGTCTATTCTAGGTTTAGAGATATGCAATATGTTAAGGCGTTTGCTATGTCTTCCATTGTATTTAAATAATTGCCAAAGGTAACATGGAACATTTTTTAGATATGATTTTTCTTAATAAGTTTAGCTTTATTGAATAGTAGGCGTTCCCGGAGCGGTAATAGCATGAGTTCTTTATATAGGTGCGAACAGTCACTTTCATGACTATTAGCTATTAAACGAACAGCCCTTCTGTGCAGTGCTTTCAGACGTTTGATGACTGAATTTGCACATCCATCCCATATTGTGGAGCAATAGTCTATGTGGGTCTGAATATGAGAAGTATAGAATAATTTCCTAGAGTTTTCATCCAGAAAGTTTTTAATTTTTGCTAGTTGGTATACCTTTGTAGCAGTTTGCTTAACAAGTGTTTGCACATGGGAGTTGAAGGTAAGATTTCCATCGATGATCAGACCTAAAGTTTTGTGCTCAGTTACACTTTCTACTGGTGTGTTACCTAGGTAGAGTTGAAGGGTTCTATGAGAGTTTAAAGTGCACAGTTTTTGTCTTGTTGTTATTAACATAGATTTTGTCTTACTTATGTTGATTTGCATGCGGTTTGCATAGCTCCAACTAAATACATTGTTTAATTCTTGTTGCAAAGACAACTCTAGTATATTACAAGTTCGAGCATTTGAATGGATGGTACAGTCATCCGCGAATAAATCGCACGACGACGACAGACTTAAGGGCAGATCGTTTATGTAAATTGCAAATAGAAGGGGGCCAAGAATAGAACCCTGAGGAACTCCAGAATTTAAAGTACTTGTCTGTGATATAGATTTATTATGGGAAACAACTTGTTTCCTGTTTAATAAAAAAGATGTTAGCATTGTTAATAGGTTGGAACTCACTTTCATTGTTACCAGCTTTCGGATAAGAATAGTGTGGTCTATCATGTCAAAGGCCTTTTTGAAGTCTATAAACACTGCACCACATATCTTATCTTCGTTAATATTCTGATGCCAGTTTTCTATCATATTTGTTAAGGCAGTATGACAAGAATATTTTGGTCGAAACCCTGACTGGTTGTCAACAATAAGTTCGTTTTGATCTAAATGTTGGAGTATTGTTTTGTGAATGTGCTTTTCTAGTGGTTTTGATAGGGATGATAGTAGAGAGATAGGTCTATAGCTACTGGGAATACTACTGTCTAATGATCTAGATTTTATATGAGGATAGACTTTGGCAATTTTTAAAGGCTGGAGGAAAGTAACCCTTGGCGATGCACTGGTTGTAAATGTAGGTTAATGACGTGCAGATAACTGATGCAGTACAACGAAGGATCCTATTGCTCACACCATCTAGACCTGATGCATTACTGTTTTTGAGATTAGCGAGATATTTAGAAACGTCATTGACTGACATCAAAGGCATGTCAGTGGGAAAATCCCTGGAGCATTTATTCTCACAAAATGTTGACAGCATGGATAAATCACATGGATAGCTCGGTATTGTAGCCTTTATCTGCTCTATGTCATCCTGAAAGTAATTGCTGAAATCATCAGATGCTATATTAGATGTTACCAGACGTGTTGAAGTGTTTTTGTTTGTCAGTGTGTTAATTGCCTTCCATATATCCTTACTGTTTCTTTTATCTGATACTAGGTTTCTGAAATAGTTCTTTTTTTCCTTTCGAATAACATACTGTACTTTGTTACGCAAACTCCGATATGTGACAAAGTTCTTATCTTTGTGTGCCCTATCTCGTTCTCTCATAATGTCGACTACTTCCTGTGTGATCCATGGTGATTTAGTCTGATGTTTCACACGGACCTCCTTAACTGGCACATGTTTATCAAAAAACCCCAAGGAAAGTCTTTAGCCAATATTCCAGAGCATCATCCGGATCAGGAAGTTGATAAACATGGTCAATAGGTGAACTTAGCAAATCTAGTAAAAAATGCCTCTTGACTGAAATTTTTGTAGCTTCTAAGATTTTATGCTTAAATGTTTGTGTTTTGGAATTTTAGTTTACCTTTTTCGACCACGTACAGCAGACAGGAAAATGATCGGACGTTGCAGTAGTGGGAACCTTGCATTCCACTATATTTTCAGGACGTGTTGTATAAATGTGATCTATAAGTGTTGAAGATGATTTAGTTACTCTAGTAGGTTGTTTAACTAGTTGTTGGAGATTGTATGAAGTAACTATATTCTCCCATGTGTTGTTAGACTTTTGAGTATCGATATTGAAGTCCCAAAGAAGTATGATTTCTCTGCCTATAGTAATCACTGCATCCATCATGGCAGTGAAGTTTTCATACCAAATGTTTCCAGCGCTGGGGTTGCGATAAAGATAACCAACTAGTAGTGGTTGGTGATTTTGTAGTTTTAACTCAAGCCAAAACACATTCTATCTCACTACTTTCTAAGTCTAGCCTGCGGAAAACATTAAGTGAACTACATAAGTAGACCGATATACCTGTCTCTTGTTTCTTATGTGGATCTCTTCTAATAACACTATAACCATTTATCGATACATCATCATCTGAGATGTAATCATTTAATCGACTTTCAGTAAGACCGAATATCTAAAATGTTGACTAAGGATGAGGGATAATTCGGGCAGTTTGCCCATTAGATGACATATATTAAGATGACCTAATCTAAGACCAGCTCTACTGAGCCAGTTTTCAAGTTGGCTAGACATTTCCAGAAAGCGTAAAGTGCAAACGAGCAGTGCAAAATAAAAGCACTATGCGAGATAATAACAATTAAAAGCAGAACAAAAAGTAATGGGGAAAAAACGCACAAAAAATATTAACGTGCAAGAGAGTAAATGACAGTTAACAATCAATGTCTTAGCAGCTTACAAGTTAAAATAATATAACAAGTATAATCGTAGCTTATTACACAGTCAATGTGTATATTTGTGTATGTGTATGTGCGTGTATTTGAGATTGTACCCCGAGACTGGTCGAGTGGGTAGCGGAGTACAGGCTAAGAAATACACGAAACGTTCAAGAAATACGACTCTTTGTGCTGAGGATTTGTATATCTTTAACAGGTATTGTATTCGACTGGCCTATACTGCAGTGACATTAGGAATGCCTGTCTAAGTAGACCAGGGCTAAACGCAGATAGATGTAACATATCAGGATTACAATGATTTGGATATTGTTGTTTCAGGTGTGTAGCTGTTTCCAATAGCTGACCTCAGATTGTGGTCGGGGGAGGTCTGGCGCAACAGGGCAGCGCTAAACGGAGGATGGTTGTCTGCTAGGAAGAGGAGGAAAACATGTCCTCAAAGTTATCTCTCGCCTGTGTGAAGGTGGGTGGGGGTTGTTGAGCTTGTAGCGGTCGATTTCCCCTTGAAGGCTGCTGTGATACTGTGGTGGCGGGTAGATAGATAGATAGATAGATAGATAGATAGATAGATAGATAGATAAGATAGATAGATAGATAGATAGATAGATAGATAGATAGATAGATAGATAGATAGATAGATAGATAGATAGATAGATAGATAGATAGATAGATAGATAGATAGATAGAGATAGATAGATAGATAGATAGATAGATAGATAGATAGATAGATAGATAGATAGATAGATAGATAGATAGATAGATAGATAGATAGATAGATAAATAGAGATAGATAGATAGATAGATAGATAGATAGATAGATAGATAGATAGATAGATAGATAGATAGATAGATAGATAGATAGATAGATAGATAGATAGATAGATAGATAGATAGATTAGATAGATAGATAGATAGATAGATAGATAGATAGATAGATAGATAGATAGATAGATAGATAGATAGATAGATAGATAGTTTAGATAGATAGATAGATAGATAGATTGTTTAGATAGATAGATAGATAGATAGATAGATAGATAGATAGATAGATAGATAGATAGATAGATAGATAGATAGATAGATAGATAGATAGATAGATAGATAGATAGATAGATAGATAGATAGATAGATAGATAGATAGATATCGATAGATAGATAGATAGATAGATAGATAGATAGATAGATAGATAGATAGATAGATAGATAGATAGATAGATTGATAGATAGATAGATAGATAGATAGATAGATAGATAGATAGATAGATAGATCGATAGATAGATAGATAGATAGATAGATAGATAGATAGATAGATAGATAGATAGATAGATAGATAGATAGATAGATAGATAGATAGATAGATAGATAGATAGATAGATAGATAGATAGATAGATAGATAGATAGATAGATAGATAGATAGATAGATAGTTAGATAGATAGATAGATAGATAGATAGATAGATAGATAGATAGATAGATAGATAGATAGATAGATAGATAGATAGATAGATAGATAGATAGATAGATAGATAGATAGATAGATAGATAGATAGATAGATAGATAGATAGATAGATAGATAGATAGATAGATAGATAGATAGATAGATAGATAGATAGATAGATAGATAGATAGATAGATAGATAGATAGATAGATAGATAGATAGATAGATAGATAGATAGATAGATAGATAGATAGATAGATAGATAGATAGATAGATAGATGGATGGGTAAACGGACAGACAGACGGACGATCAGACAAACAGATAGATACATAGACAGACAGATAGATATAGTAGATAGATAAATAGATCGACACACAGATTAGATACATCCATAGATAGACAGATAGAAAATAAAGAAGATGTATTTGTTGTTTTTTTTTTGCATTCAACGACTGTAAGCTGGTGGTTGTTCATTCATTTCTGGACTCTAGTCCAGCATCTAAGGTTCAGGTCCCAGTGAGTGCTGGCATTATTTCACCTGGACCTACTAATTTTCCCTGGTCTCTGGGTAGTAAGGTCGGACGCCTGAGTGTATTGTTGCGTAACTTAAAAAATCCCTTGGCAGTTGGAAACGAAAAGAGTAGCCTAACGTAGCTACCCGGGCAAAATTTTGAGTTAAAAATCTACCCAAATTATTTCAGGATCCTCGCTGGTGCTCGGAGATCGTGCACTGCGTGGAGATCCTTCGGACTCAGGCTGAGTTAGAAGTGGAAGGGAGCAGATAAGCCTATGATTTAGCACAAGGTTTTACCAATTTTGTCGTGGTCAAATGTGCCGCAGCGCGTAGTTAGGTTCCTGGTCTTCATCAAATGCTTTCTTGGTTTTATCTTCACATTATGCATTCTGCTATACGAACATGTTTCATAGATTTAAAAAAAATGTGAGAAGAGCTGTGGGAAAGATAAGTGTCGTCCTCTTGTTCTTTAAATTCACTATCATCACCATCAATCACCACTTTTACCGTTACGCGTTGTGAGGAGCAACAGCTTGCGATCCATTGCTTGTTGGGCAGTATTAGCTATTGTCATCCCATGTCGATGTAGAAGCTCTTTATTGTCATCAGTCCATATTCTCCCAGGGTGGCCTCCTTTCAGTTACTGTCTGTGTTTACCCACTTTTTTTGTGTGGTGCCGGAAAAGGGTAGGGGGTGGATGTCTGAGCCTGAAGGATTAGGACCGTCTGGC
Organism: Candidula unifasciata; assembly: GCA_905116865.2. Lineage (NCBI taxonomy): Eukaryota > Metazoa > Mollusca > Gastropoda > Stylommatophora > Geomitridae > Candidula > Candidula unifasciata. Next base: position 197,251 of record CAJHNH020002368.1, on the reverse strand, counting down.
TCGTGCTGTTGCCACGGACTGCGCAAGTTAGGATTTTGTTGTTGTTGCAATGAATGTCTAGAAGGGCTTCTGAGTGACCAATGTATGACCCTTTGAGGGGAAAAAACACGTATTACTTGTCCTAATCAAATTAATAAATAGCTACAGCTTTCCGTGTCTATCTTGGTCCAGAAACCTTATCAGATAAATTACCCAAAAATGCATTTCTTGAAGGTCTTAATAAAGTGATTAGAAAGCATGTTTACATTTTAAAAATGATTTAAAAAGTAAGTCAATGAATTTTATATTAAGTCACATGCGAGCTCTGTTAAAAATACATACGCACACACGCACACACACAGTCTCACCCATACATGAAGTAACAAAACGTTCAACCTTCCAGTTCTTTAAAGTTCTTTGCTGCGGACGATCCGCTCCAATCATCTCTGTGAATGGCTTTCTTTTCCCAGTTCTGTTTCAGAGCCCTATGAAGCACTCTTGAAGTGTTAATGCGACCCTGTCGACCGTTTTACATATCGGCGGACCAACAAGCCGCTCGGTCACGAGTGTCTTTTCCCAGCTGCTTGGCTTGCTTGAGGGGGGGGGGGGGGGGGAGGGGGATGGTCACGTTAAACGAACCTCTCCGAAGGGAGAACTGTTGGTTATAATTATGACTAGGTTATGTGCGCCTTAAATAAAATTACTTAGCATTGCTCGCCAGGAAGTAGCTCTGAAAATATTATTGCAGTGTTGATGCAGACTATCCCGACCCGGTCGCCGATGATAAAGATTTTCCACTGGTTTGCTGCAGGTAGTTATAGGTCTCTCCACAGCCTTCCCGATCAACACGTTTGTGTAGGCAGTTTGTGTCTTTCAGTTATCTGTCTGTAGTACGATATCTGCGGCCTCCATAGCTTAGGCGTTGCGAGTCGGACTCGTAATTCCAACGTACCGCGATCGAAACCCACTGCTGGCTGCGTGGATTTTTTACCACGGAATAGGGCGTCGCAGGTCGACCCAGCTTAAATTGGTACCAGGATGGATGTCCTGGGGAAGAAAAGACGGCCGGCGTAATGCTGACCACATTACACACCTAGTGCCGATGGTCTGTAAAAATAAGGGCGCTCTTCCCATATAACCGATACGCTTAAAGGCGTGAAAAGGGATCTTTACTTTTTAGGTTGATATCTCCCAGCCATTGTAGTTTACTAGCCCCAATAATGGCAGTAATTAGTTGTGATATAAACAGAATATTAATTTCCCTGTTGCAAAAGCGATGTTTTTATTCTTTAATGGGTTTAGAGAGAACAATAATGGAGAGGTATATGCCTGGGAAAAGAGGAAGAGGAAGGCCAAAGAGAAGATTGGTGCAGGATGTAGCGGATGATCTCCAGATCGGATGCGGGACATCTTGCTTGTGATCGAGAAGTTTTCCGGAAGGTTGTTATGGTAGCAAGGTTCTGCAAAGGACACACTACTGACTAACTGACTGAATGGGTACAACGATTCGTCGTCAGACTCTTCTGAAAAGCTGGCATCAAGATTTCATTTATTTTTAAGTGCTTTCAGGGTAAGAGCCATACATGACAATTGGCCTTATCAGCGAAAATGGACACTAAAAACAATCAGTGAAAAGACAGTCACGGAATTGCCAGACAGACATTTCACACGATCAAATAATAAATATAGGTCATATAATTGCCGTGTTTTGGAACCGAGGTTTGCACTGAGAATAATAGTAACAGTGAATAAAATTTCTCGGTTGCCTTCGGTTTGTGAGCTTTCTGACCACGAAAATGTACACAACAGTTATGTCTGTGTTAGTCGTTTCCTTGTACGGAATTTACGGTAAGTTAAAAAAAAAAATAGTTCCACTTTTCCTCTCCGCATAAGCGAAGTAGAGGAATAAATTAACAAATCAGCGCAAAAGCAAAATATTAGTTTTATGTAAAAAAAGGATGAAAAGCACCATAGAAAATATATCTTTTTTCCTAATTTCAGCAGAGAAAGAGCTTTCTTAATTATTCGTGTTTGTCTGCCTATGTGTCTATGTGGCTATATGTATGTGCTGTGTGTGGAAGTCTGCATGTTTGTCTGCGTGAGTGTATGTGTGTTTTTTAATGTGTATGTCAGTGTGTGAGCATGTATGTATACATGCCTACTGTGCATAAAGAGCTGTATACTCTTGTGCTGTATTACGCTTCAAAGTAATTCAACGTCTTTGACAATCCTCGACGTAGCAGTTTTCGACTGTGTTGGCAGTCAGCTGGGAAAAAGACAGTGCTTGTGGTTTTCTGACAGTGGTACGAGAATCTTACTGTTGGAAAGGCTGGGACGTCGCCACGAAATAGTCGCAAAGGCAAACTTCTATTGTGGTGACAGCGTAAAATAAAAACCCAGAATGTAGAGTCAGTTCAGATGGATTGAAATGAATTATAGACGGTCGGAAGATTATTTTACGGAGGATGTCGCGGTGAGGTCGCAAAGAAGAATAATCGGAACTTCTCTTCATCTTCTTAAAGTCCATGCCGTGTGGCGTTGGTAATCATGTATAACCACAATCTTCTTCTTCTTCGCGTTCACCAGCTGTACACTCTGGCGTAAAGTTCTGGTTGTTCGTCCACTTCTGGACTGCAGTCCTTCTCCAGAACTTGAGTGTTGCGTGTGCATCAGTTTTACAGATCTGAATCAATTGAATGCAGACTGCTGGTTCCTTGCCTCTCAGGCAGATGCACTCCGACTTCAAAGGAAGCTCCCCAGTTAGTCGACTCTTACGACATGCTTTTGGGAAGGCAGTGGGTCTATTCTTGTTTTCCCCACAATAGGGCCCCGGAACCCACAATCTTCTGTCTCGTATACTTTTAATCAGTTCTGACACAGATGATCCTACAAATCATGACGTCAAATTGTCCAGCATCTTTTCTCTCGGTCTGCCTCTCCTCCCCTCCAACTTTCCCACTGTCACATGCACGCCAGCTTTCTCCTTCTCATCATATGATCACATAATGTAGATTGTCTTTTTCAAAGTGAGCAGTCAGTTCTCTTTGTGAGTCAGTATCTTTCAAGTCGTCTTAATTACTCCTTTAATCTGTCTAGGCTATTTTTACAATTCGTCTATAAAACCACATCTCCGCAGCTTCCAAACAGTTTTCACTAATATACCAACTGCCCATGATTCACCACCACACATAAAGATAGGATTTATATAGCTTTTAAGAATTCTCTTTCTCGCCTCCATGGGTGCTGCGTGGTCTCGAGGCATGGTGTCTGCCTCGAGTGCTAGAGGTTCCGGGTTCAATCCCTGGTAAGGGCTTAGATTTTTTTCACGTGGACTTGGACTTCTAGTAATTCCCCCCGATCTCTGGGTAGTCAGATCGGACGCCCATGTGCATTGCTGCGCACGTAAATAATCACTTAGCAGAAATCGAAAAGAGAACTATAACGGTGCTGTCCTGGAATAATTTGGAGTTAAAAATGTACCCCAAGTATTCCAGGATCCTCGCCGGTGCTGCAGAGCCTGTGCACAGTGCTGAGCTTCTTCTGACTCAGACTTGAAGAAGAACGGAGCACTATCCGTGTGCCATAATGTGGATCCGTTGTTCAAACTTCACATCTATTTCTCGTCTCCGTTGACAAAGAAATATTACATAAAATGATCGCAACACTGTGGATAAGTTAAAAGCCCAACGGCAACGCTTAGAAAGAAATGTCTATACAAAGAGACGAAATTACCAGGTCCCAGAAAAATTTACATTCAACAAAAATATATATAGCCGTAAGTGGAAGTCGCCATCACATCATGTTAACGAATAAATGTCGAGTATGGGCCCGTTTCTATGCCTAGAGCGCAGTAAAAATAGAGGGCTCGACGAGGGCTATGCAGCTATGTTTACTTAGGCGCCAACATTTTGAAAGTGGGCGGGCCGTCTGTTGAATGAATGATGTTCAACCCTACCAGGACCGCACAACGAGCGGTAAACACCCGGAGATACAAAGTGAAACCATTCGGATGAGAATCACCCAAGTACAAGTCCGAAAAACCAGGTCCAACCGTTAGGTTATATTTGGGACACTGAAGACAGCCGGAGTGGGAGCTTTCGAGAAAAAAAAAAAAATATTGCGTCCCATACTGGGGCAAAGTTAAGCCAGTTGAATAGTCCTGGGCTACATCAATATGTTTATTAGATCAGTCAGCACTCAAAGTGCGATGACAGTATCACGGAGGTGATCCAAGATCAATTTTAAAATAACATTATAAAAGGATCCGGATTCGAACGTTACCTCGGCTACCAGGTTTATATATAAGGAAAGCTAGAATATTATAGGCGGCTTAGCATGATAAGTTAAAAAAAAAAAGTAAAGGACCCTTTCCACGCCTTTAGGCTATAGGCTATAGGTCTGGACCTATAATTGTTTATAGACCAACGCACAAGAGGGGGATGTGGTCGCATCACGCCGGCCGCCTCTCTTCCCGGATTTGCACCCGTCCCACTCAAGGCTGGGGCACCCGGGGGCCAAAGGTCTTTCTGAAAAAAAGTCCCTTTTTCCCCCCAGGACGAAACCCCCGACCTTTCGATCCGCGGCGCCGTCTAGCCGCTTTTCACGGCGACTCCCCAGTATGATAAGGTGGACAAAAAATTTTAAAAAAAATCCACAGGGGAGCAAACAGCAGGGAAACTACCGGGGCATCGTAGAAATCTTCGTCGACAAATTGTTTTTGGCCCGTTTTTTCCATCGTAAAAAGTCTCGAAACTGGGGGCCAAAACCCGGGTCATACCTAGGCCCCCGTATTTCCCAGCTGCGCTTAATCGGGGACTAAGGCAGACGAAGGTGAAAATTTTAGTACTGGGGAGATTTTGGTTCTGTGATCATGGGGTTGGCAAAATTCTTGCTGTCGTTTATAATCAATCGGCACTCATTGGCTGAA
>CAJHNH020002368.1:169343-192328 GCA_905116865.2 Candidula unifasciata | reverse complement strand
AAAAGTGGGGGAAAAAAAAAGAATGTTTTTTTTTTTTTTGCATTCAACGACTGAAAAGCGGTGGTTTTCATTTTTTCGGGACTTGCCACCTAAGTTCAGGCCCCTTTTGCTGATTATTTCCCCTGGACCTAAAATTTTTCCCTGGCCCTTCTGGTAGTAGGTGACGCCTGAGTGCATTGTTGCTATTTAAAAAAAATCCCGGGATTGGGAAAAAAAGATACCAAAAATACTACCCGGAAAAATTTTGAGTTAAAACTCCCAATTATTTCGGACCTCGCTGGTGCTCGGAGTCGGCCCCACTGCGGGGAATTCTTGGGATCAGGCTGATTAAAAGGAAAGGGACAGAAAGCTATATTACACGGGTTTTACCTTTTTGGGTCGGGGTAAAAGGGGCCCCAGGGCGTATTGGTTTCCTGGTCTTCATCAAGCTTTTTGGTTTTTTTTTCTTCACTTTTCTTTCTGCATACGACATTTTCATAGATTTAAAAAATGGAGAAGAGCCAGGGCGGCCTCCTTTCAGTTACTGTCTGTGTTTCATTCATTTATTCAGTAGCATGTCCCTCGCGGAACCTCGCTGCCATAACAACCCTCCGGAAAACCTTCCTATCCTGAGCAAGATGTCCTGCGTCTGATACACCCATCTGGAGATTATCTGCCACATCCTGCACCCATCTTCTCCTTGGCCTTCCTCTTCCTCTCTTCCCAGGCATATACCCCTCCATTATTGTTCTCTCTAGACTTCCATGACGTTTCAAGTGACCAAAATATTTCAATTTTCTTTGTTTTATTGTCTTTACTAGCCAACCCTCTTCAATATTCAGCTCTTGAAGTATAACTGCATTTGTTCTTTTCTTTACCCAAGATATTCTTAGAACCTGTCTGTAACATTTATATTCAAATGCATTTATGCGCTGTTCCGCTTGTTTAGTAAGTGTCCAGGTCTCACAGGCGTATGTTGCAATGGGAAAGATGCATGCTCTTAAAAATCTGACCTTTGTAATTCTATCTGTACAATTCCATAATTTATTCAGTTGTTTTAGTCTTTGAAGAGCAATTGATAGTCGCCGTTTAATTTCTTTCATTGTGTCACCATTGTTGGTAACCTACATGTCTGTGTTTACCCACTTTTTTTTTGTGGTGCCGGAAAAGGGTAGGGGTGGATGTCTGAGTCTGAGAGATTACAACCGTCTGGCTCGTGCTGTTGCCACGGACTGCGCAAGTTAGGATTTTGTTGTTGTTGCAATGAATGTCTAGAAGGGCTTCTGCGTGACCAATGTATGACCCTTTGAGGGGAAAAAATACGTATTACTTGTCCTAATCAAATTAATAAATAGCTACAACTTTCAGTGTCTATCTTGGTCCACAAACCTTATCAGATAAATTACCCAAATGTGCATTTCTAGAAGGTCTTAATAAAGTGATTAGAAAGCATGTTTACATTTTAAAAATGATTTAAAAGTAAGCCAATGAATTTTATATTAAGTCACATGCGGGCTCTGTTAAAAATACATACGCACACACGCACACACACAGTCTCACCCATACATGAAGTAACAAAACGTTTAGCCTTCCAGTTCTTTAAAGTTCTTTGCTGCGAACGATCCGCTCCAATCATCTCTGTGAATGGCTTTCTTTTCCCAGTTCCGTTTCAGAGCCCTATGAAGCACTCTTGAAGTGTGAATGCCACCCTGTCGATCGTTTTACATATCGGCGGACCAACAAGCCGCTCGGTCACGAGTGTCTTTTCCCAGCCGCTTGGCTTGCTTGAGGGGGGGGGGGGTGGGTGGGGGTGGGGGGGGGGCGGAATGGTCACGTTAAACGAACCTCTCCGAAGGGAGAACTGTAGGTTATAATTATGACTAGGTTATGTGCGCCTTAAATAAAATGACTTAGCATTGCTCGCCAGAAAGTAGCTCTGAAAATATTATTGCAGTGTTGATACAGACTATCCCGACCCGGTCGCCGATGATAAAGATTTTCCACTGGTTTGCTGCAGGTAGTTATAGGTCTCTCCACAGCCTTCCCTATCAACGCGTTTGTGTAGGCAGTTTGTGTCTTTCAGTTATCTGTCTGTAGGACGATATGTGCAGCCTCCATAGCCTAGGCGTTGCGAGTCGGACTCGTAATTCCAACGTACCGCGATCGAAACCCACTGCTGGCTGCGTGGATTTTTTACCACGGAATAGGGCGTCGCAGGTCGACCCAGCTTAAATGGGTACCAGGATGGATGTCCCGGGGAAGTAAAGACGGCCGGCGTAATGCTGACCACATTAAACACCTAGTGCCGATGGTCTGTAAAAATAAGGGCGCTCTTCCCATATACCCGATACGCTTAAAGGCGTGAAAAGGGATCTTTACTTTACTTTTTAGGTTGATATGTCCCAGCCATTGTAGATTACTAGCCCCAATAATGGCAGTAATTAGTTGTGATATAAACAGAATATTAATTTCCCTGTTGCAAAAGCGATGTTTTTATTCTTTAATGGGTTTAGAGAGAACAATAATGGAGAGGTATATGCCTGGGAAAAGAGGAAGAGGAAGGCCAAAGAGAAGATTGGTGCAGGATGTAGCGGGTGATCTCCAGATCGGATGCGGGACATCTTGCTTGTGATCGAGAAGTTTTCCGGAAGGTTGTTATGGTAGCAAGGTTCTGCAAAGGACACACTACTGACTAACTGACTGAATGGGTACAACGATTCGTCGTCAGACTCTTCTGAAAAGCTGGCATCAAGATTTCATTTATTTTTAAGTGCTTTCAGGGTAAGAGCCATACATGACAACTGGCCTTATCAGCGAAAATGGACACTAAAAACAATCAGTGAAAAGACAGTCACGGAATTGCCAGACAGACATTTCACACGATCAAATAATAAAAATAGGTCATATAATTGCCGTGTTTTGGAACCGAGGTTTGCACTGAGAATAATAGTAACAGTGAATATAATTTCTCTGTTGCCTTCGGTTTGTGAGCTTTCTGACCACGAAAATGTACACAACAGTTATGTCTGTGTTAGTCGTTTCCTTGTACGGAATTTACGGTAAGTTAAAAAAAAAAAATAGTTTCACTTTTCCTCTCCGCATAATCGAAGTAGAGGAATAAATTAACAAATTAGCGCAAAAGCAAAATATTAGTTTTATGTAAAAAAAAAGGATGAAAAGCACCATAGAAAATATATCTTTTTTCCTAATTTCAGCAGAGAAAGAGCTTTCTTAATTATTCGTGTTTGTCTGCCTATGTGTCTATGTGGCTATATGTATGTGCTGTGTGTGGAAGTCTGCATGCTTGTCTGCGTGAGTGTGTGTGTGTTTTTCAATGTGTATGTCAGTGTGTGAGCATGTATGTATACATGTCTACTGTGCATAAAGAGCTGTATATTCTAGTGCTGTATTACGCTTCAAAGTAATTCAACGTCTTTGACAATCTTCGACGTAGCAGTTTTCGACTGTGTTGGCAGTCGGCTGGGAAAAAGACAGTGCTTGTGGTTTTCTGACAGTGGTACGAGAATCTTACTGTTGGAAAAGCTGGGACGTCGCCACGAAATAGTCGCAAAGGCAAACTTCTATTGTGGTGACAGCGTAAAATAAAAACCCAGAATGTAGAGTCAGTTCTGATGGATTGAAATGAATTATAGACGGTCGGAAGATTATTTTACGGAGGATGTCGCGGTGTGGTCGCAAAGAAGAATGATCGGAACTTCTCTTCATTTTCTTAAAGTCCATGCCGTGTGGCGTTGGTAATCATGTATAACCACAATCTTCTTCTTCTTTTTCTTCGCGTTCACCAGCTGTACACTCTGGCGTAAAGTTCTGGTTGTTCGTCCACTTCTGGACTGCAGTCCTGCTCCAGAACCTGAGTGTTGCGTGTGCATCAGTGTTACAGATCTGAATCAATTGAATGAGGACTGCTGGTTCCTTGCCTCTCAGGCAGATGCACTCCGACTTCAAAGGAAGCTCCCCAGTTAGTCGAATCTTACGACATGCTTTTGGGAAGGCAGTGGGTCTATTCTTGTTTTCCCCACAATAGGGCTCCGGAACCCACAATCTTCTGTCTCGTGTACTTTTAATCAATTCTGACACAGATGATCCTACAAATCATGACGTCAAATTGTCCAGCATCTTTTCTCTCGGTCTGCCTCTCCTCCCCTCCAACTTTCCCACTGTCACATGCACGCCAGCTTTCTCCTTCTCATCATATGATCACATAATGTAGATTGTCTTTTTCAAAGTGAGCAGTCAGTTCTCTTTGTGAGTCAGTATCTTTCAAGTCGTCCTAATTACTCCTTTAATCTGTCTAGGCTATTTTTACCATTCGTCTATAAAACCACATCTCCGCAGCTTCCAAAAAGTTTTCACCAATATACCAACTGCCCATGATTCACCACCACACATCAAGATAGGATTTATATAGGTTTTAAGAATTCTCTTTCTCGTCTCCATGGGTGCTGCGTGGTCTCGAGAAATGGTGTCTGCCTCGAGTGCTAGAGGTTCCGGGTTCAATCCATGGTAAGGGCTTAGATTTTTTTCACGTGGACTTGGACTTCTAGTAATTCCGCCCGATCTCTGGGTAGTCAGATCGGACGCCCATGTGCATTGCTGCGCACGTAAAAAATAACTTTGCAGATATCTAAAAGAGAAGCATAACGGTGCTGCCCTGGAATAATTTGGAGTTAAAAATGTACCCCAAGTATTCCAGGATCCTCGCCGGTGCTGCAGAGCCTGTTCACAGTGCTGAGCTTCTTCTGACTCAGACTTGAAGAAGAACGGAGCACTTATGGGTCACTATCCGTGTGCCATAGCGTTGATCCGTTGTTCAAACTTCACATCTATTTCTCGTCTCCTTTGACAAAGAAATATTACATAAAATGATCGCAACACTGTGGATAAGTTAAAAGCCCAAAGGAGCGCAGTAAATATAGAGGGCTCGACGAGGGCTATGCAGCTATGTTTACTTAGGCGCCAACATTTTGAAAGTGGGCGGGCCGCCTGTTGAATGAATGATGTTCAACCCCACCAGGACCGCACAACGAGCGGTAAACACCCGGAGACACAAAGTGAAACCATTCGGATGAGAATCACCCAAGTACAAGTCCGAGAAACCAGGTGATCCAAGATCAATTTTAAAATAACATTATAAAAGGATCCGGATTCGAACGTTACCTCGGCTACCAGGTTTATATATAAGGAAAGCTAGAATATCGTAGAATTATTATAGAATTATAGAATTAGTATTTTAGGGTTATGTGAAACTAGATAGACTGGGGCAGGGAAAAGTATTCTAAATTCAGGAGAAAATAATTTGTTCTCAGGACACACAGAGGAAAATTCGCCGCACAGTGAGGGAGTGGCCCTGATGCTATCAAAAGAAGCAGACAGGGCACTAATAGAATGGGAAGCTGTGAGTCCCAGAATAATAAGAGCATCTTTTAGAACAGTTTAACAGAAGGTGAACATCTCGGTAATACAGTGTTATGCACCAACAAATGATAAAGATGCATCTGTTAAGGAAGAATTTTACATGCAGCTTCAAAATATTATAAATAATGAAAGAAAGGGCAACTTAAAAATTTTGAGGGGTGACTTGATGCTAAGATAGGATCAGACAACACAGGTTATGAAGAAATTATGGGGAGACATGGTCTAGGAGTAATGAATGAAAATGGAGAATTGTTAACAAATTTGTGTGCAGGTAACCAGTATGTTATTGGTGGAAGTATTTTTTCCCATAAAAGTATACACAAGGCAACATGGGAATCACCAGACCATAAGACAAAACTAATCAAATTGACCACTATGTATTAACCAAAAAGTTTAGATCATCCCTTTACGATGTTAGGGCTTTCAGAGGTGCCGATGTATTTACTGACCATTTCCTAGTGGTAAGTAAAATCAAGTTGAAACTAAAAAGATATATAACATCTTATAATCATAGAAACCAATATAATGTAGGCTTTCTCAGAGATAAAGAAATTAAGGAACAGTTCTCAGTTACGGTCTCTAAAACGGACTATCATTACGGACTATGAAAACAGTAACTGCTAACACCAAGAATGGAATTCAGTGGACCCTACAAAACAGCTTGATGATCTGGACTTCGCTGATGATATTGCTCTTCTGTCCCATTCACGGAATCAGATGCAAGATAAATTAAATATACTTAATGCGAGATCAAAGCAGCTTGGTCTGAAAATCCATAAAGGAAAGACAAAGATAATGAGAATAAATCAGGCAAATAGTAATGTGGTTTCTCTTAATGGCACCCCACTCCAAGACGTGGAGTCGTACACCTATTTAGGCAGTAATGTAGATAAAGATGGAGGAACTGATAGAGATATTAAAATAAGAATACAAAAGGCAAGAGGGGCTTTTATAGCACTAGGGAATTTGTGGAGGTCAAAGAAATTAAAAGAAATACTAAACTAAAAAATGTTTAATTCTAATGTCAAATCAGTACTACTATTGTATGGGGCGGAAACATGGAGAACAACCAAGGCAATTACTAATAAATTACAGATACATTCATTAACTGGTGCCTGCGCAGAATAGAGGGAATAAAATGGTATGATAGAATAACTAATGTAGAACTTTGGGAGAGAACTTAACAGGCTCCAGTGGATCAGGAAGTGAGGAAAAGACGCTGACGTTGGATAGGGCACACACTGAGAAAACAGGAGAACAGCATAACTAGAATGTCTTTGCATTGGAACCCACAGGGGCATAGGAATAAAGGAAGGCCAAAAAACACATGGAGAAGAGAGCTGGAGAACGAGGTTAGAAAGATTGGGAGGACATGGGGAGAGCTCCATGCAATGGCGAAGGATAGAACGACTTGGCGTGAGTTGGTTGAGGGCCTATGCTCCATTGGGGGATAGAAAGGCAGAAGAAGAAGAATATTGTAGGCGGCTTAGCATGATAAGTTAAAAAAAAAGTAAAGGACCCTTTCCACGCCTTTAGGCGTATAGGGCATATAGGGCTGGACCTATATTTTTATAGACCAACGGCACAAGATGGGTGATGTGGTCAGCATCACGCCGGCCGCCTCTACTTCCCGGGATTGCACCCGGTACCCACTCAAGGCTGGGTCGACCTGGGAGCCAAGGTCATTTCTGAAGAAAAGTCCCTCTCCGCCAGGGAGCGAACCCACGACCTTTCGATCCGCGGCGCGCGTCTAGCCGCTTTGCCACAGCGACTCCCTAGCATGATAAGGTTGAGACAAAAATAATTAAAAAAAAACTCCACAGGGGAGCATACACAGCAGGAATCTACCGGTCATCAGTAGAAGATCTTCGTCGACAATTGTTTCGGCCCGTTACCATCGTAAACAGTCTCGGAAGCTGGGCCAACCTGGGTCATGACGCTAGGCCCCGGTATTTCCCAGCTGCGCTTAATCGGACACGTAATGGCGAGACGAAGGTGAATTCAGTAGGTACTGGTGAGATTTGGTTCTGTGAATCGATGGTGATTGGCAATATTCTTGCTGTCATGTTTATAGATCAACCGGCACTCATTGGCTGATGTGGTTGGCTCTATTTCACAGGACATTACCTGGCACAAATTTTAGGCTGAGAGCCGAAGTCAGCTTTGAAAAAAAAAATATAGTAGATGTTTTTACTTCTGCCATTGGCATTTCAATAAAATAGAATCCTTTTTTACTGATTTTTTAAAATTATATATTTTTTGAACAATCTGTAGCCCAGAATCATCGAATTGAATGTCCTCAATGTACGGATCCTTACAACCCGGAGTCATGTACGGAAATACTGAACTGTTTAGGTGTAAGTATCCAAGGAAAAACCACGTCGCTCTTCAGCTCTGTTATCGAGTAAATTTATACATAAATTAAACTACAGTTTAATTAACTTGCAACATATTTTATTGAATAGCCCGGAAGTGGACAAACAATTAAAAAAAGTTCCGTCTGTGAAGGTTAAGAGAAGAAGAATAAGAAGAAGAAGAAGAAGACGAAGAAGGAAAAGAAAAAGAAGAAGAAGAAGAAGAAGAAGAAGAAGAAGAAGAAGAAGAAGAAGAAGAAGAAGAAAAAGAAGAAGAAGAAGTAGAAGAAGAAAAAAAAAAAGAAGAAGAAGAAGACGAAGAAGACGAAGGAGAAGAAGAAGAAGACGAAGAAGAAGAAGAAGAAGAAGAGTAGAAATTATCATGTGCAGAGTGAGTTGCTATGTATTGAAAGCGCTGGTTTTTTTGAACATTTATTTTAGTGTTGCCCACTTCTTTTTATACTCTTTGCCGTTTTGGACCCGCAGTCGTGCCTACCCGTTACCTTCTGTCTCGTGTACTTGCTACTAAATTCTGGCACAGATGCTCTTCTACACCACGCCTTCAGACTGCCCGGCATCTTCTTTCTTGGTTTTCCTCTACCCATTTGTTCCTTTCCAACTGTCCCACCGTCACGAGGTGCTCTAGTTTGCTCTTTCTCGTGACATGACAAAGAAAATAGATTGTCTCCCACTGATGTCAGCAATGTATACTATTTTCTTCGTGAGCAAGTTTTTTCGAGTTACATGGGGTTGTCCTTATTCTGTTTGATAGTGTCTTTTCTCACTTTGTCTCGGATGGATAAGTTATCGGCTGTTATCAGGTGTCTCCTTCTACATGTATTATTTGACCTAGGTTAACCTTTGATAATGTCCAAGTTTGGGACTGTTAGCACAGTAAGTTTTTTTTTTTTTTTTTTTTAAATATCAGGAAACTATGAGTTGTTAACCTTTTGGCTCGGTACTATGGATAACGCAACCCTTTGGCTCGGTACTATGGATAACGCAACCCTTTGGCTCGGTACTATGGATAACGCAACCCTTTGACTCGGTACTATGGATAACGCAACCCTTTGGCTCGGTACTATGAATATCGCAACCCTTCGGCCTTGATTCCATGATAGGTACCGTAAATCTAGGAGAAAATGTGGCTTTTCTGCCTACCCCCGGGAGTGAACCCGGACCACAAGTAGATCGTTGCCTGGTCACCGCGCAGTCCGGTTTAGCCAACTATGCTAGAGAGCCGGGCGCACAGTAAGTAAAAAAAGTAAAGGACCCTTTTCCACGCCTTCAGGCGTATAAGGCATATAGGGCTAGACCTATATTTTATAGACTAATAGGCACAGGATGAGGGTAGCACAATACTGGTATGAATATGTTGTTCATAACCTTTTTCTTAGCGATCATACTTATGGGTGATCCTCATCCGCATGGTGGCATTTTGTGTCACTGGGTGTTTATCGCTCAGTGTGATGTCCTAGTGGGGTAAAAAGTCAGTCAATAACGTGGTTAGCTAGTATATACATATAGGTATTCTGGCTCGTTGGCATCCTATTTCTATTTCCCGATCTATTATGTCGTCCTTCTAGAATATCAACATCATCATCATGTAGTAGGTCCTTTGCAGAACTTCGCTCTCATCACGGTCTGCCTGAAGGAAACTCGGTCTCTCGCCAGTTCTCCCGCCCCATGTACTTTTATACTCAAGGAGTCACTTATATCCTGTGCCCATCTTCGTGCCAGTCGGCCCCACTTCTCCTTCCTTGTACCATGCCTTCTGCTATAATTTTTTCCAATCCGTCGTGGCGCTTGATGCTGTTTATTAGCCAATCTTCCTTGATGTTCAGATTTTTCAAGATGTCAGTATTTCTCCTCTTCTTTGTCCAAGATATTCTGAGAATCTTTCTATAGCATTAAAGCCCAAAAGCCCCTATTCTCTTTCTTAAGGACTTAGAGATAGTCCACAACTCACATCCGCATGTAGCCGCAGGGAAGATTCATGTTCTCAAAATTCTAATTTTTGTCTCCTTGCTGGTGCTTAACCATAGAATTTTAAGGCTGTTCAATCTTTGCATTGCTATGGCCATCCTCCTTTTAATTTCTGTCAAACTGTCTCCATTGCTGTTTATTATAGAGCCTAGATATTCAAAGTTTGTGACATTTTCAATTTCTTCCTCATTTATTGTTATTTTTGGGTGACAGCCAGTTTTATCTGTAGACATTTTTCGTTTTTTTTTTAAATTCAAGAGCAGATTTTGATCTTCACTGTGCTTTTGGACAGACGATATTAAATTTTTTATTCCCTTTACATTGTTCGAAAGAAGGACTGTGTCATCTGCGTAGCGGAGATCCGGAATAGGGTTGCCTCCAATTTTGAGCGGATCATAACTGTCACAAGTCTGGTCATTTTTTACATTTCTCATTATGTTTTCTGCGTATATAATATTGAATAGGTATGGTGAGAGAATGCACCCCTGCCTCACCCCCTTTTGCACCGCGAACCAATCAGACGTTTCACCAGCTGCTCTGATGGCTGCTTGTTGTTCATGATAAAGATTTTCAATTAAATGCACTAAATGCGTTGGAAATCCCATACTTTTCATAATAGTCCGAGAATATACTTTCTAGAAATTAAAATTTTTTACTTGCCATCTTGTAATATATGTCTTTTTTTTTTTTTCAAATTGTGTCTGCTAACCATAATATCTGAATAAGCATCGAATATCTCACGTCTGCTTTTTTCCTACTTTGTGTGTGTGTATGGTCCATGGTCTGCCTTGTGAAGCTAGACGTCGAAGCTTAACACTAGATCGGTATCTGAGTTAGGTGCTCTCTATTTTGCCCGTGCTGCTGTGATGTTGTGGAGTTTCAATGTATCTGTGACTCATTCATTCCATGCTCTTTTTTTGGTCGCTCCTGCTTCTTCGTGTTTCTACTTTTTCTTTCTCCAGAAACCATGAGTTGTAAACCCTTTGGCTCGGTACTATCAATATCGCGGCCTTGATTCCATGATAGATACCGTAAATCTGGGAGAAATTTGGCTTCTCTGTCTACCGCCGGGCGTGAACCCGTATCACAAGAAGTTCAAGTCAAGTCAGGTTTAACCAACTAGGCTAGCGAGCCGGTCATTCATTTTCTTTAAATGACCCAACCATTTCTGTGTTTGGTTTTCAATGAGTTTAGTTGCAGGGATAGCTCCAATAGTTATTACAATTTTGGTTAGTTTGACGTTAGTCTCCCCAAATAGAGGAGGTCACTTTTCATTTACAAGTTTGTTGTGCTGGTCGACTTTCATGAAGGTTACGGGTGTGTGTCGCTCTGTTGTCTGGTTTCTGTGATGTCTTGCATTTAGGTTTTCATTTCAAGAAAGAGAATGCCTGTGACATAGGTTGCAGCACTCTCTAGATGGATATTGTTAGACCCAGTTTCTCCATGTTTTTGGAGTGTTAAAAGCGCTGGCGTGCTGAAATATACAACACGAGATATCAACGGCATTGCGGAACACCCCCGTAACCTTGTGCGAAGGTGACGTGGCTCAGGAACTACCAATCACAAGTGAGCTAGTGTGTATCTTTGTAATCTTGGTAATCTTAGTTTCAGCTTTATAGCAAACGAGTCACCCTATAGTTGCTCCGCTCCTGTGCCAACGAAAAACACACAGAATGTTCGTCGCAGTCCCTTGTGGAATTGAAAGACTGTTGTCCCAGCACATGCATTAGCATACACACGCATTAAAAGCATACAGTAGCCACCAGAAGTGTGTATATGGCCGGGGTCTGGGGAGACTTACATCATTTGTAGTGCAATTTCTTCGTTTCTCACATGATCTCTTCTATTTTTGTTCACAGATTTTCGCAAACATCCGATTCCACAGGCAGTCAGCTTTTATTTTAGTGTTCTTAAGTCAGTGTCAATGACTGACACGGACAGGACACAGTTGGCAGGAAGATTACATTTATAGACTGCTCTTATGTGTGTGTCTCTACTGGGATAGCCGAGTGTTTCAAAATTGGGGTCGGTTTATTTGCGCTATTGTTGGCTTGTTCCTGTACCTTCCCGGGTGTGTCCCAGGGCCTCATTGTGGGAGCAAACGAATGCATTGAGCCACTTCTCGCCCCCTAACAAGCATATCGCAAAAGTCGACTAATTAGGGACATTAACATTAGTCTTGCTCCAGAACTTGAGTTCTGCATGCACAACCGTTTTACAGCTATGGTTTATTTGTATGCAGATTGTTGGTTTCTTGCCTCTAAGGTGAATGCACTCCGACTTCGAAGAAAACACATGATTAGTCTATCGTTACGACATGCTTTGCTAAGGAGGCAGTCGGTCTATCCCCCCCCCCCTTTTTTTTTTCCCTCACAATAGGGCACTGGAACACACATGAGGGATCGTTATTTGAGACTGACTCCACAGAATCAGCGCTACTTTTTGTTTGCTTGTGTTTGTTTTCTTCTTTCAATGTTTTTGTTGCAGCAAGCCTGTGAGCTGCACGTGCACAGACACGAAAACAACAGAATCGAGTACACGTGCGCACATGGCCATGTGAGTTACAATTCTCTTTTACAATTTAACTATAAGCCGGGCTTTTTCGTTTTTGTTTTCTAGAATTAAAAATGTGCTGGTACTTCAAAGTGTCAATAGGGGGCAGCTACTCACCATAAAGTGTATAGTACAGAAGCGCTGAAAATATACAGCGTAAAACAAAGAGGTGCTAGTACTGCACACTGTTGTTTCCTGCTAGAAAAAAAAAAATAATAAAAAACGGGGCCGATAATATGCTTACAACAGATTTGATATAAAGCTTAAAGTCCTGGTGAAAGAAAATACAAATATAATAAAGTACTAAAAAGTATTACTGCCTAAAAAATAACAGCAGTGGCAACATGGACAACAAAACAATAGCAATAAGAACAAAGAAACAACCGAACCACCAGCTGAACTGCCTTTAGAGTAAAGACAATAAACTAACCGCATTTCGGAGATAGACATTGATACAACAGCAACAAGATATGGATATGGTATGAGCGTCACACCTTTCAGAAATCAATTGCAAACTACCGAAAGCAGTATTGCCTAATAAATAGCTAACGGTCAAAAATGCTTGGTTTGCCTTGCAACGCCTGAAAATAGGTGAGGGAAAAATAAAAATAAACGAACTTTATAGCATAATCAACAGTTTCATGACTATAGAAAGAATGAGACTATGTTATGACTTAATAAGCAATCTGAAGATCTTAAAAGTAGAAAGAAGGAAGCCAGGAAGAGTTCTGGATGGAGTTGCATTCAGAAGACAATGCTAGGCAAGGATGCAGGGCATTCTCAACGTACGCTTACATAAACAAGCAGATACAGGAGCAAGCTTTCTGGGTCAAGTGATTTGACAGTAACATTAACTAAACTTCCCATATTAAGGTTAAGGTTAGTTGTGTATCCTTTACAGGACGTTGCAGAACCAACCCCGACAGCTCCTGGCTGTTGTGTGGTTTTTCTAGGCAGATTACGTCCAGTAGTTTGCCATTGCTCCTGGACGGTCGGCTTTTTCGATACCACTGTCGAAACCAACGCAAGGTGCATGGCCCTCAGCTGGGATCGAACCCAGCATCCTGGCATTACGAAGCGTTCGCATCGACTTAGCCACAGAGCCGACAAACTTAACATATACATAAAGGACGTAATGAACTAATATTCTAAACAGTGTCATTCATCGCATTAAAAACAACTGAACAATAAATATGCCTTTTTTTTTTTTTCTATTCCTAAGTATTCAAACAGCTTTAAGGGTAGGTGTGCCGTGAAATTTCTTTTGCCTGACAAGAGTGCCGAGACGAAAACGTTTCAGAACCGCTGTCCTAGACAACAGCCCGTGCCAACGGCGTGCAAGCGAGAGCGTGTACAAAAGCGAGATACATTACATCGATGTTTCTCTTTGTCAGTTTGAACTGTAATATGCATTTGGCGAGATACAGCGAAATACGACTTGCAATGAAATGTCAGTTTACTATTTGTATCTTTTTTTCGTAAAGATTCTTACAAAGAAGAGGAGAAATACTGACATCTTGAAAGATCTGAACATCAAGGAAGATTGGCTAATAAACAGCATCCTGTCTCGGAAGCTAAAATATTTTGGTCATATCAAGCGCCACGACGGATTGGAAAAAATTATAGTAGAAGGCATGGTACCAGGAAGGAGGGGCAGGGGCCGACCGACCGACAGGAAGATGGGCACGGGATATAAGTGACTCCTTGAGTATAAAAGTGCACGAAGCGGGAGAACTGGCGAGAGACCGAGTTTCTTTCAGGCAGACTGTGATGAGAGCGACGTTCTACAAATGACCTGCTACATGATGATGATGATGTCACCTTTGTTCAACTAACTACATTATTCCACTCATGACGCTTCTGAGAACAATGTTGAAAGTCAATATTATTTTATCTCCTTCTTCTTTTCCTGCTTTAGTCTTGCGCCAGTCACGAAGCTCATGGTTGTGACGTTAACCAAGCCACTTGTTCTTACTGTTGCCAAAGCTACACTGAATGTTTGCAGGAGCTACAAAATGTGTTTGCAGGTAACTGTAGTAATCATTACCATCATCATTAGCATTATCGTTAACATCATCATCATCAGCATCGTTAACTGATGGTAATATCAATAATATCACCATCATTACCATCATCATCATCATCATCATCATCATCATCATCATCATCATCATCAACATCCTCATCATCCTCATAATCATCATCATTAACATCATTATAATCATCATTACATCATCATTATCATCATCATTATCATCATTAACATCATCATCAACACCAAAATACCTTTCCGACTGGCGTGTACGATACAATCATACATATAGTAAAATTAAAAAAAAAAAGACAATTTACCACGCCTTTAGACGTATTAGGCACAAAGGGCTAAACCTATATTTTATAGACGTCGATGGGGAAGTAAGCATAACGCTAGCCGCCTTTACATCCCAGGACTGCACTTTGTACCCACTTAAGGCTGGGTCTACCTGGGAGTCAAGGTAATCTGAAAATGTTCGCGATCTTCCGATCTGCAGGCAATCGTCTAGCCCCAGACAGACAGACAGACAGACAGACAGACAGACAGACAGACAGACAGACAGACAGACAGACAGACAGACAGACAGACAGACAGACAGACAGACAGACAGACAGACAGACAGACAGATAGACAGACAGACAGACAGACAGACAGACAGACAGACAGACAGACAGACAGATAGACAGACAGATAGACAGACAGATAGATAGATAGATAGATAGATAGATAGATAGATAGATAGATAGATAGATAGATAGATAGATAGATAGATAGATAGATAGATAGATAGATAGATAGATAGATAGATAGATAGATAGATAGATAGATAGATAGATAGATAGATAGATAGATAGATAGATAGATAGATAGATAGATAGATAGATAGATAGATAGATAGATAGATAGAGAGATAGAGAAATAGAGAAATAGAAAGATAGAGAAATAGAAAGATAGAAAGATAGAGAGATAGATAGAGAGATAGATAGAGAGATAGATAGAGAGATCGATAGAGAGATCGATAGATAGATCGATAGATATATCGATAGATATATCGATAGATATATCGATAGATAGATAGATAGATAGATAGATAGATAGATAGATAGATAGATAGATAGATAGATAGATAGATAGATAGATAGATAGATAGATAGATAGATAGATAGATAGATAGATAGATAGATAGATAGATAGATAGATAGATAGATAGATAGATAGATAGATAGATAGATAGATAGATAGATAGATTAGATAGATTAGATAGATAGACTGATTAGATAGATAGACTGATTAGATAGATAGATTAGATAGATAGATAGATAGATTAGATAGATTAGATAGATAGATAGATTAGATAGATAGATTAGATAGATAGATTAGATTAGATAGATAGATTAGATAGATAGATAGATTAGATAGATAGATTAGATAGATAGATTAGATAGATAGATAGAATAGATAGATAGGTAAGTAGTAATACATTTATGTGTGTGTGGTATTTACCATAACTTGCGAGTACTAACACCGTTCTGTTATTCTGTGCTCACCTGTCCTCTAGCCCTCCCGACCATACAAACTTCAACCGCTTCAACAGAACAATTATCCACATCTGCGGATAACGTCACATTTTCTGAGACCGTTACACCTTCTAGTGCGGATTTTAATGCCACTACAGGTCTTATAAATGACACGACTGAAACAGGTAAAACATAGCTGCTGCTCCTGTTTCTTCTTCTTCTTCTTCTTCTTCTTCTTCTTCTTCTTCTTCTTCTTCTTCTTCTTCTTCTTCTTCTTCTTCTTCTTGTTCTTGTTCTTGTTCTTCTTCTTCTTCTTCTTCTTCTTCTTCTTCTTCTTCTTCTTCTTCTTCTTCTTCTTCTTCTTCTTCTTCTTCTTCTTCTTCTTCTTCTTCTTCTTCTTCTTCTTCTTTCTTCTTCTTTCTTCTTCTTCTTCTTCTTCTTCTTCTTCTTCTTCTTCTTCTTCTTCTTCTTCTTCTTCTTCTTCTTCTTCTTCTTCTTCTTCTTTTCTTCTTCTCTCTTCTTCTTCTTCTTCTTTCTTCTTCTTCTTCTTCTTCTTCTTCTTCTTCTTCTTCTTCTTCTTCTTCTTCTTCTTCTTCTTCTTCTTCTTCTTCTTCTTCTTCTTCTTCTTCTTCTTCTTCTTCTTCTTCTTCTTCTTCTTCTTCTTCTTCTTCTTCTTCTCTTCTTTCTTCTTCTTCTTCTTCTTCTTCTTCTTCTTCTTCTTCTTCTTCTTCTTCTTCTTCTTCTTCTTCTTCTTCTTCTTCTTCTTCTTCTTCTTCTTCTTCTTCTTCTTCTCTTCTTCTTCTTCTTCTTCTTCTTCTTCTTCTTCTTCTTCTTCTTCTTCTTCTTCTTCTTCTTCTTCTTCTTCTTCTTCTTCTTCTTCTTCTTCTTCTTCTTCTTCTTCTTCTTCTTCTTCTTCTTCTTCTTCTCTTCTTCTTCTTCTTCTTGTTCTTGTTCTTGTTCTTGTTCTTGTTCTTGTTCTTCTTCTCCTTCTTCTGTTGCATCTCCTCCTTCTCCTCCTCCTCTTTCTTCTGCTCGCACATTGACGTTTGTTTCGTTATGTGGTGTACAGCTATGCTACAAAATTTGCGTCCTCTGACCCAAGATATCCAATTTCAGCAAACCCGTAGTTAGTCGAATTTTACGACCTGAATGTTGATTGGTAGTGGTTCGTTTCTCCAAATCCACCCCTCCCCTCCCGCACCGCTCCCTGTGCCCTCACAAAGTACACAGAATGTCTTTGGAAAGATGCGAGGTCTCAGTATTGTTTACGCGACTCGCTTGCAGGCATTGTGTAATAGGCGTATATAAGCAGCTATGAATTTTGCTTCTGGGTTCCAGTGTCCTAGTTTGTGGATAATTTAGTGAGCAGAAGAAATTGAAGAAGCAGAAGAAGTAGAAGAAAAAGAAGAAGAAGAAAAAGGAGAAGAAGAAAAAGAAGAAGAAGACGAAGAAGAAGAAGAAGAAAAAGAAGACGAAGGAGGTTGGGTGGAGAATGAGGAAGCGGAAGAGGAGGATGGACAAAATTGAGATTCGAACAACTGAACAATTTAAAACTAATAAATACCACTAGTTTTTGTAGTCCCTCAATACATAAGCCACGGCTTATGAGGTTGGACAGAATAAGTTGCCATGCACAAATTGCTGGGCTTGCGCTATGTTGCGGGGGTGTCAAGGTTAGTGACCACATCGCATTTTAATAGTTGTTGTCACCGGACGGCGATATCGCTTGTTCTATATTACAGGATGTTAGCGCTTTTAACGGTTCAAGAAAACGGATCCGGAAACGTAAGTTTTATCCCCCCCCCCCCACCTCCCACCTCCTCCCACAATCACACACAAACACGCAAAACACAAAATTGTATATGAAATCATCAGTAAACAGTCTCGCACTAAACATTCAACTCAGTAGCTGAATAGTGGAACTTTTTGAGCCCTAGTCCAGAACTGGGGAAACTTGCTTTAGCCAAACTTAGGTGGAAATAAATAAATTGTCAAGGCATAAGCCATATTCGCCCTAGCCGGCGATATCCTGACAATTTACTCCCATGTCATAGGCCAATATGCTATAGACTATGGGCGACTTTGGCCGAAAGTCTGAAGCATTGCGGTGAAAGTAATATAGACCCTGCATTGCCTATCTCGGGTTATTGTACAGCGTCTTACAACACGCGTAAATGTTGTTTAATCGATCAGTCAATCAGGTGACAACTCCACAATAAAGATTGGCTACCATTGATCTCCAAAATTCGTCTCTTGTCATTGTAATACACACACTCTTTAAGACTGCTGTTCTTCAAGTTCTTGATGTCCCCCCCCCCCCTTTTCCCCCAAATCTGTATCGTTGTCCACCTCTCGCCCTCAATCCTTCTTTCCCGTGTGACTTTTAAAAGAGTGTCATGTATTTTATTGTGGTCAATATATTTCCATTACCGCCGATTGTTGTATGTTTGCAATGTTTTACTTCTCTACCAGCAGTTAACTCTATAAGCAGCCCAGCAACACAAGCACAACAAACAAATGCTACGGAGGAGTTATCGACGTTTGCAACAACAGCCACTACAGACGCTACAACCACTGCCAAATCATACCAGAGTTGTGTCCAGTGTGGCAATTTTGCCAGTGAGGAGTACTGCAAGCCGATAGATCTTTTAGTGAATAAAGCAGAAGTTTGTCCAGAAGCGTTGCCATATTGCTTTGAAACGGTCAACTTAAGTGGCGGGAATCCAAACGTCATTAGAGGGTAAGTAAAAACATTGCTTCAATTGCCACTCCTTGATGTACATCAAGCATATGGTGCGATTTGTCCCTGTCTGTTTTCCAGAGCCCCAGTTTGGGGGAAAACCAGAATAGACCCTCGGCCTGCCCATCAAGCACATTGTATTAGTCGACGAATTTGGGACTGTACGGCAATATTCTATGCATAGTTTATTCCGTGAAATGTAGTATCAGGTCCATGCCGTACCAAGTCTAAGTAACTTATTACTCTAGAGGTAACAAATGTCCAAAACCAACGACAGGCAGAAAAAACGTCACCGACAAGGTCAACTGTTGAAACTTCTACATTTGAGAACACGTCGCTGACAGGCAATATCAATACGTTTATTTAACAATTCTGCACAGATATAATGTGTGTCCATGAAATTAATATGTTACAAACACTATACTCAACGACGATAGGATAACTACTTTCCTCCAACATGGAGCTCAGAGACTTTGCTCTCCCGCGAACTGCAACATCAGGATGACTGTAGGATAATTCCTTTCCTCCAACATGGAGCTCAGAAACTGCGGCATTAGGACATCATATCAATACAAGCTTCTGCCCTTCCTACCTTTTCTTGTAACTGTCTTCTCCAATTCTTCTGTCGGCAAGTGACGTTGTGTCTCTCGTTATATCTCATGTTAATTAGCGGTCGTCAGTAGTGTGAATCTCTGGATTGCACACAAAAGCGACATCCTTTGAAATTCGCCTAAGGGGCAAGGAACCAAGGTTAGTTGCGTATCCTTTACAGAACGTTGCAGAGCCAACCCCAGAAGCACCTGGCTGTTGTGTGGTTTCTCTAGGCAAATTTACGTCCAGTAGTTTGCCATTGCTTTTTGGACGGTCGCCCCCTGATACCACTATCGAAACCAACGCAAGGCGCATGGTCTGCAGCTGGGATCGAACCAGCACCCCGGCATTACGAAGCGTTCGCATCGACGCAGCCACAGAGCCGATAAGAAACCAAGAGAATTCATTTAAAAAAAGCCAGATCTGTGAAACAGATGTGTATACAACATTCACGTTCTTGAACAAGACTAACCTCCAGAGGTGGGCGAACACCCCGAACTTTCCACCGGAGTTCACAGCCTGTGATTGCGAAAAAGAAGAAGCAGGAGAAAAAGACATGATGCTAAGGGTATTTATTGTATTTATTTAAGTGAGAAGCAATGGAGGATGTAGTCAGTACCGGTCGCTTCTTTTTTTTTAATACACATATT
This sequence comes from Candidula unifasciata, assembly GCA_905116865.2. Lineage (NCBI taxonomy): Eukaryota > Metazoa > Mollusca > Gastropoda > Stylommatophora > Geomitridae > Candidula > Candidula unifasciata. The sequence continues at coordinate 172,487 of CAJHNH020002368.1, read as the reverse complement.
AGACGCGGTTGACCTTTACCCTAAGCAAGTACCAAAAGAGAAGAGGGACGTAGACACACGAAGCATACCAAGAACACATCTGGAACACAACATGAAAGAAACTCTACGTATCTTTGGTTGAGATGATCAGAACTGCATGTCTGCCTCGACAATGGACGGGGCAGCAGAAGCAGAAGAATAGACTATAAGCACTGGTCAAACATTCCATTTTAATGGTGAATCGAAACTATAATTGCAAAGCCTACAGACGGACGTGCTAGTCAGACCGTTATCATCAATTTATATTCCTCATTCTCCTCCTCGTAATCCTCATCATCAGCACAATCCAGTTTTGCCATGTATGCGTCAAACAGGGCTCATTATTTTTTTCTTCCATTCTGTTCTGTAATGTAATGTAGTAGTACATTTTACCACACTAGGACATCACACAAGCGATAAACACCCGATGACTCAAAGTGCCACCGTGTGGATGAGGATCACCTGTGGAGAGGTCATGGAAACCGCTTTCAGCCATTATGTCATACTTATGGCCGGGCTGTATTGCGGCCCCTGGCAAGAGCCAGAGCGGGGCTTCAAAATAACAGAAAATGGCATCTCACAAAGGGATGACTGAGTAATAGAATTATGTCATTCTGTCATGTACAATCTTTTCAGTACCATGAATAGAATTATGTCATTCTGTCATGTACAATCTTTTCAGTATCATGAATGGAATTATGTCATTCTGTCATGTACAATCTTTTCAGTACCATCAATAGAATTATGTCATTCTGTCATGTACAATCTTTTCAGTACCATGAATAGAATTATGTCATTCTGTCATGTACAATTTTTTCAGTACCATGAATAGAATTATGTCATTCTGTCATGTACAATCTTTTCAGTACCATGAATAGAATTATATCATTCTGTCATGTACAATCTTTTCAGTACCATGAATAGAATTATGTCATTCTGTCATGTACAATCTTTTCAGTACCATGAATAGAATTATGTCATTCTGTCATGTACAATCTTTTCAGTACCATGAATAGAATTATGTCATTCTGTCATGTACAATCTTTTCAGTACCATGAATAGAATTATGTCATTCTGTCATGTACAATCTTTTCAGTACCATGAATAGAATTATGTCATTCTGTCATGTACAATCTTTTCAGTACCATGAATAGAATTATGTCATTCTGTCATGTACAATCTTTTCAGTACCATGAATAGAATTTAGTTAAGAGCATTGAGCTTCTCTCATTTAGTTCGTATCTTAGCTTTGAAGGCGGCATAGACGTGCTTCACAATGGCTTACTTCCAGGTCACGCAATATTGTTAGTATCAGCGATTCGTAATTTTTCTCTAGTCTAGTCCGCGAATGAGCTTAGTAATGCCGGGGTGCGGGGTTCGATCCTAGCTGCGGACAGTTAGTCTTGCGTTGGTTTTGACAGTGGTACCGAGAGCGAAAGAAAACTATTGAATTTGCATAGAAAACCCACAACAGTCAAAAAAATGCCGGGATTGGTTCTGCAACGTCCGGTAAAAAAAAAAAGGATATGCAACTAACTTTTTAGCCCGTAAAGTAGGGTTGCCAGATTTTGTAAAATGAGATTTAACGTAACAGTTCACTACTGATGGCTAAAAATGTACCGAATCAACATACAGATTCACGCCAAGGGAATAAAATTTGAGTAAAAAAACAGAGTATCTGGCAAATTACCCTACAGTGTTGACGACATCTGCTCTGTCCATGCTTCTTCCTACATGCCTTGTTGCAATGCTGGCCATTTGGCTGGCTCGTTCATTAGCCTATGAACCGGCATAATTTAATGCTCGAATAATTATCCCACTATACGACATTAGTTGTCCTTACAGGCCCACCATGGCTGGATTTAAAGTTAATTCATAACCGAGGGGGGTGCGTGGTCTCGAGGCATGGTGTCCGCCTCGAATGATAGAGGTTCCGCGTTCAATTCCCGGTAAGGGCTGGGATTTTTTCACGTGGACTTGTACTTCTAGTAATTTCCCCTGGTCTCTGGGTAGTGAGATCGGACGCCCGTGTGCATTGTTGTGCACGTAGAAAATTCCTTGGCAGTTGGAAATCAAAAAGAGTAGCCTAACGGCGCTGCCCGGGCAAAATTTAGAGTTAAAAATCTAACCAAAGTATTTCAGGATCCTCGCCGGTGCGACAGAGCCTGTGCACTGTGCTCAACTTCTTCGGACTCAGACTTGAGTTAGAGGAAGAATGGAGCACTTGTGGGCTACTACCCGTGTGCCATGATGTTGGTCTGGTGTTCAAACTTCAAACTTCAAATTTCATAACCGTCGGAGCCCAAATATAACCACACAGTTGACCGGGAACTTAACATGGGGGATTCTAATCCGAGTAATGACGCACTGCACTTTGCGTCACATGGTGTTAATCGTTCAGTGTGTCGTCCTAGTAGGTTTCAATTTCACCCTTTTTCTTCTTGTTAAATTCCATACCGTGTGAAGTTCGTAATCCTGTCTATTCACAGCCGTCTGTCTCTTGTACTTTCAGTCAACGCTGACACAGATGATCTTTTATTCCATGATGTCAAACTGTTCGGCATTTTTCCTGTAGGTCTCCCTCTGCCTCTCCTCCACTCCAACTTTCCTACTGTCACGATGTACACCATTTTCTCCTTCTCTTTACATGACCAAAGAATGTAGATTTTCATAATGTAGGGCATCAGTTCTCTTCGTGATTCCGTTTCTTTCAAGGCATCTTCATTATTCTTTATTATACCTGGCCTCAAGAGCAAAGTGTGCAGAGCAAGCTATGAGGAACCATGCAGGACCTGCAGCTGACATGCGAGTTCATAGAGGCAACCCACCTGATGGTCTGATCTGAGCATTGGAAACCGAACGCAAAGAAGAAGAAGTCGATTTAAAAAAAAATCTGTTGACTCACTCATTACACTTGTAATGATGTTATAAATAGGGATAACGTCAGGGGATGATTGGCATAATTGGGGAAGTCCCTGAGAGCATGGGTTTCACTGAGATATGGTGAAACGACAGGAAAGAGTGAGTCACGTGTGAATGGTGAGATCTGGGGGATTGAGAATCAGGCGGTCATTCGGTGACTGGGCCCCAGACTGGAAGGAAGTGCATCTGAAGCTGTGAAGATTG